>CAJNOI010001478.1:3228-14766 GCA_905250115.1 Adineta steineri | reverse complement strand
TATTGATACTGCTTTTGAATTAGTCAATAAAAAGACAAAAGTTCTACATGCACTTGTTAATAATGCTGGTATTGGTTCAGGAGGATATATTGATTGGATCTCAATGCAAACGATGCGTAAAATAATGGATGTAAATTATTTTGGACATGTTACTATGACGAAAACGTTTCTTCCATTACTGATTGCTAAACGTGATTCACGTGTCATTAATATTTGTTCAGTAATGGGATATACAAGTCCACCAGGAATGTCATCATACTGTGCATCAAAATATGCATTTGAATCATTTAGTGATTGCCTGCGACGTGAAATGTTTGCTTGGGGTTTAAAAGTTTGCATTATTGAACCTGGCTGGCTTCGAACACCGATTATTGAAGGTCACGAACGTTTAGTACGAGATTTATGGGATGAACAACCAATAGATATACGCAAAAGATGGGGTGATGAATTTTTGAATGATTTAATTAAAAAATCAATAACAGAAAATATATGCATTAGAAATGCTGAAGATCCGATGAAAGTAATACGAGCACTACAACATGCAGTTATTAGCAGTAAACCTCGTATTCGATATCGTCCAGATTTACAATCAAAATTCTTATTTTATCCATTGTCTATGTTTCCAGATTGGTTACTGGATATTCTTATGTCTAAACTAGTTGGCTCATCTATTCTTCCTGCTGGTATTAATAACCAGATTACAAACTAATCAAATAGTTTTAAATGGAAAATATTATCCTTTTTTTTACTTTCGTAATCTATAATTTAAAAGAATGTATATTTTAGTCTTTCTTTCTTACATAATCATATCTGATTATCCTTCATAAAACGAAAAAAGAGTAGTCAAGGATGAATGCACATACAGAAATAAAAAAAAATATGACAATAGAATATAAAAATAATCGTACGCTGTATCGTCCTGCCTATTTTTTCTTTTACACGTGTTCACATATCTCAAAGAAATATATTCATAAATAAACTATCATGTTTCTACTTATTATCATAGCAATTATTTCCTATGTGAGTTATCGAATATATCGAAGTACACTTTCAACTCCAAATATCGATTCACATGGTAAATATGTTTTAATCTCGGGATGCGATACTGGTTTTGGTTATCAATTAGCTATTGAACTCGATAAACAAGGTTTTACTATTCTTGCTGGTGTTTATTCTCGAGATAATATTCGTTCGTTACATAATAAACTTTCATTCAATGCAACTGTTTTTCATCTTGATATTACTAATCAGAATAGTATTGATACTGCTTTCGATATAGTCACTAAAAAAAACCAAAGTTCTACATGCACTTATTAACAATGCTGGAATAAATGATGGATATTTTATTGATTGGACTTCCATAGATACAATGCGTAAAGTAATGAATGTGAACTTTTTTGGACATGTTGCAATGACAAAAATGTTTCTTTCATTACTTATTGCTAAACGTGATTCTCGTGTTATAAATATGGGTTCAATGTGTGGTTATATTAGTCTTCCAGGTTCTTCTGCTTATTGTGCATCAAAATATGCATTAGAATCATTTAGTGATTGTCTTCGACGTGAAATGGCTTCTTGGGGTCTACATGTTTGTCTTATTGAAGGAGGTCCGATGCGAACATCTTTTATTGATGATATAGAAAAAAAAATACGAAATTCATGGAATCATCTTTCAACTGGTAATCAACAACGTTATGGAGATTACTTTTTGAATAATACAATTTTACAATCAATCAATAGTGGAATAGTGATCAGTGCAGAGAATCCAGATATAGTCATACAAGCAACACAACATGCTGTATCGAACACGAAACCTTTTATTCGATATCGTCCAGGATGGCAATCAAAAATGTTTTTTCTTGTCTCTCAGTTATTTCCGAGCGATATAATGGATAGTTTTTTGACTATGGGACCAACTTTAATTCCTGATGCTGTGCATAAGCAACTCACGGACTAGTATCATTTTTCTTATTGTTGAAATTTTGATATGACCTTTTCAATGTGTAAGGAGTTAATTTAATTCATTGATAAATATCTATATCATGGTTTTATTTATTCTTAAATCGTTCATTTTCTGTATGAAAGCTTTTATGCTTGTTGGTAGTTGTTATGTATTCTTATAGCTTCATAAACATCATGTCGGCACTATACTGATGTAAGTTTTTCTTTTCTTTTCTGTGTCTTATATTATTTCTTCACAATTCCACGTGTAGAAAAGCAACGAAGAAAACAAAAATATTCCTTCTGATATATATATGCATCTATTTGATGTAAGTAGAAAAAAAAGATACGAAGAATATTTTATTTCTTTCGTTTATATGCTTTTATAATAAATTATGATGTTTTTATTTATTATTCTGAGTATCTTATTTTATATTATCTATCGTTTATACCAATATATTTTTTTATCACTTAAAATTAATCCCAATGGTAAATATGTGTTGATTTCTGGATGTGATACAGGTGTAGGTCATGCATTAGCTGTTGAACTCGATAAACAAGGATTCAATATTCTAGCAGGTGTATATGTATCGAAGAATATAATTTCATTAGAAAGTAAACTTTCATCAAGAGCTACAGTTTTTCATCTTGATATTACTAAACAAGAAGATATCGATGCTACATATGAATTAGTACAAAAGAAAACTAATACACTTCATGCACTCGTAAACAATGCTGGAATTATAACACATGGTTGTATTGATTGGACTTCTATGGAAATGATGCGCAGAATAATGGATGTTAATTATTTTGGACATGTTATGATGACAAAAACATTTTTACCTATGCTTATAACTAAACGTTATTGTCGTGTTGTGAACATGTGTTCAGCAACTGGTTTCTTTGCTTTTCCAAATACATCAGCTTATTCATCTTCTAAACATGCACTTGAAGCATTTTCTGATTGTCTTCGACGTGAAATGTCTCCATGGAATTTACATGTTAGTATTATTGAACCTGGTACTTTACGAACGTCTATGACTGATGGTTATGAATCTAATTTACGTATTTTATGGAATGAACTTTCATCTGATATTCAACAACGATGGGGAATTAACTTTTTAAATGATATAATTACTCAGTCGATTAATAGTCCTTTTATTAAATATGCGGATGATCCACTTAAAGTAGTACGAGTAATTCAACATGCTGTAATGAATGTAAATCCTTCTATTCGTTATCGACCAGGATGGCAAGCTAAAGTTATTTTTATTGTATTCTATATACCTCCTGTGTGGTTAATCGATAAAATTCTAGCTAAAGCTTTACATTTTATTCCTGCCGATGTACGAAAAAAACGTTTGAACTAAAAATTAAATTATATGTGATTAGAAAAATATTTTTGCTAACTGTCATTTCAAGTTAATATATACAAATATGTTCTATGGAATAGATCATAAGATATTTATTTTTATCATTCATAGTAATAAAACAACGAATATTTTTCTTGAATAATATAAAAATCATTAAATCTACACATACAATATGATTATAAGTTTATTAGTAATGTTCGAATTAATTTAAAAATGAAGCGAATGAGCAAATGCTCTTGTCTGTATTTTATTTCTCATCATTTTTTTATAAGTCACTTACATTAATCGATAATGTACAAAAATCATCTATCCAAGTTCCTTCAATCATACTAAATACTATGAATAATCAAGTATCGCTGTAGATATTTTATCTTTGTGATACATATATATCTTTGATACCTCTGTGAGTCGATCAAAGTACGATAAAGTGTTGCGATCGACTGTAAAAACACCCAAAAGAAAAAAAGTACATGCGAAAAAGGTAGAGAAATAAATGTCAGAGTCATTTTGGTCGAAAAAAAAGTGTCGAAAAGTTTTAGATGTTCATCAAACTATTGATTTTCTTGTCTTAATATTATTCATTGAACTTTCACAGATTAATAAATCATTTGATCCAATAAATAATTGTGTAAACAAACTTTCTAGAACGACGAGAAACTGAGAGAACAAGTGTGTGAGTGGGTGTGGATGTTGTATTCTTCTGTCATCCACACCCACACCCTTACTTACATCCTCAAATTTTTCCTCCGACAAAAAACTCTAAACCTTATTCTTTCGACTCTTTTTTTAATTCGAAATTTTTTCCCTCGACCTTTTTTTCTTGACATTTATATTTCGACGTTTGTTGCGTCGACATTTTTTCTTTCGGTATTTGTTTTCGATATTTTTCCCTCGACATGTTTTTCTCGATATTTACATTTCGACATTTATTGCGTTGACATTTTTTTCTTTCGGTCTTTTTAAAGCATACCCCGTATATATATATATATAGTCAAGTATTTTATCATTGTTAGTTATTGCGCTACCAAATTGACGTTGTATTTATTTTTTAAAACCACGTCGCCCTAGTAAAGCAAAAATAACGGTGCTTTTATTTTTATTATAGGTGTCCTTTTGCAAGCATGGCGATGTGTTTTATTATTGGTATTGCAGTAGTACTTTACATAGGATATCGAATATATCAACATTTTTTTCCAACTCCAGATATCGATCCACGTGGCAAATACGTCTTGATTTCAGGATGTGATACTGGTTTTGGTCATGGATTAGCTATTGAACTCGATAAACAAGGTTTCAATGTCTTTGCCGGTGTTTATCTTCAAGATAATATCATTTCATTACAAAATCAACTTTCATCCAAAGCAACTGTTTTTCAACTTGATATCACTAATCAAAATGATATTGATGCTGCTTTTGAATTAGTCAATGGAAAAACAAAGGTTTTACATGCACTCGTGAACAACGCCGGAATAATTGATGGACATTTCATTGATTGGACTTCGATAGAAACGATGCGTAAAGTAATGAATGTGAATTATTTTGGACATGTTGCAATGACAAAAAAGTTTTTACCATTACTTATTGCTAAACGGGATTCGCGGGTGATTAATGTTTGTTCAGCTGCTGGTTTTCTTGCTGTAGCAGGTATGTCATCATACTCCGCATCTAAATATGCATTAGAATCATTCAGTGATTGTCTTCGACGTGAAATGTTTCATTGGGGTTTAAAAGTTAGTATAATCGAACCAGGATTTATGCGTACACCACTTATTGAAAGACTTGTTAAACCTTATCCTGAGTTTCTAACTTCACTTTCAAATGATGTCAAAGAACGATGGGGAGAAGAATATCTTAAAGGATGGCATGATAAAATGGAACAAAATCAATTAACAAAACTTGCAGATGATCCACTTAAAGTTGTTCAAGTAATTCAAAATGCTGTTATGAACAGTAAACCTTTTATTCGCTATCGTCCAGGAATGCAATCACCTCTTATCTTTTTACCAATTTCAATATTGCCAGCTTGGATTGCTGATTCTATTCTTCGAAAATTAATGTAATCAACTCATGTTCTAGCACGTGTCAACTAACAATTGAAAGATTGAAACAAACTTATTTAAATAAATAACCATATAATTATTTTTTGTAAAACAAAAAAAAATTTTTCATGGTTCAGAAATATATTGACTCTTCATAAAGTGTGAAAACTTCCTGTTACAGATTTCATTTGACAATTGTCAGTTCATATATTTTAATATACACGTAATTCGAAAGTAACTAAATTTAAGCACTATCTAACATGCACACTATTACATAATATAATATCCTCTATGATTACTATGCTAATAAGCTCATAATCATTTATAATAACTTGTTTCTATAATACTCATGTATTCTTAGTTATCAATATCATTCTGATTTTACATATTAAACAAATTTTTGTTCATCTTAGAATAACGATATTTGAAAAGGAGAAGTTGTAAATCTATCAAATTACAATTTTAAAGTTTTAATAGTATTTATTTGTATGAATAAGAAATCAGTCGACGAATACTATATTCTTTTCAATTTCTGTCATGTGATTTATCTAATTAATTGTATCAATTTATATGTAAATGTCATCATTAATAATTGACGAAAGTAATATTCTCCCTCATCTTTACCTATATCTTACTTCATTCTTTGCAGTTTTGAGATAGTTGTAGTTGATACATATTATGAGCAACTTTATAAAAGATTTTCACATATTACAATAAGTTTAATTACTTCGTGTAAGAGTGATTATATATTTCCTTGTAGTTTATTAAGAAAGGACATTAATTGAGTTTTTTAATATACTCTTCCTTTGAAGATTAATATATTTCTTGCGACCTTCGTCAACCTTTTTTTATTTTAAAAATCGAAGATAGAACATATATATATATAAAAGTTCTAATTTTTTCGATTTTTAAAATAGAAAGTCTGACGAAAGAGGTATCGAGCTACCGAAACGTCACAAGAGATAAAATAATCTTTAAAAAAAGGGTATATCACAAAACTCAAAGTATGACAAAGTATTGCACAATATATGATATCTCTGATAATGTGCACACGTAACAAAGAACAGAATAAAACACGCATTCGAGACTCTATATATATTCAAGTATTTTATTATTCTTGCTTATTTCGCTATCAAACTGACGTTGTATTTATTTTTTCAAACTACGTCACCTCAGTAAAGAAAAAATAACGCTACTTTTATTTTTATTATAGGTGTCCTTTTGCAAGCATGGCGATGTGTTTTATTATTGGTATTGCAGTAGTACTTTACATAGGATATCGAATATATCAACATTTTTTTCCAACTCCAAACATCGACGCACGTGGTAAATACGTCTTGATTTCAGGATGTGATACTGGTTTTGGTCATGGATTAGCTATTGAACTCGATAAACAAGGTTTCACTGTCTTTGCTGGTGTTTATCTTCAAGATAATATTATTTCATTAAAAAATAAACTTTCATCCAAAGCAATTGTTTTCCAACTTGATATCACTAACCAAGATGATATTGATGCCGCGTTTGAATTAGTCAATCAGAAAACAAAAGTTTTACATGCACTCGTGAACAATGCTGGAATTTCTGCTGGATATATGATTGATTGGACCTCCGTAGATACGATGCGTAAAGTAATGGATGTGAATTATTTTGGACATGTTGCAATGACAAAAAAATTCTTACCATTACTTATTGCTAAACGTGGTTCGCGAGTGGTTAATATTTGTTCAGTTGCTGGTTATCTTGCTGCAGCGGGTATGTCATCATACTCTGCATCGAAATATGCATTAGAATCATTCAGTGATTGTCTTCGACGTGAAATGTTTCATTGGGGTTTAAAAGTTAGTATAATCGAACCAGGATATATGCGCACACCAATTATTGAAGGACTTGTTAAACCTTATCCTCAATTTCTAACTTCACTTCCAAATGATGTTCAAGAACGATGGGGAGAAGAATATCTTAAAGGATGGCACACTAAAATGGGACAAAATCCATTAAGAAAAATTGCAGATGATCCACTTAAAGTTGTTCGAGCACTTCAACATGCTGTTATAAACACAGTTCCTCATATTCGTTATCGTCCAGGCTGGCAATCAAGTCTTATGCTTTTTCCAATTTCAATGTTACCAGCTTGGATTGCTGATCCTCTTCTACGAAAATTATTTAAGTCAACTCTTGTTCCAGCAAGTATCCGCAATCAATTGAAAGATTAAAACGAATTTATTTAAATAAATAACCGTATAAATCTTTTTTTTGTAAAACAAAATGAATTTTTTTTATATGATAATAATAAAGGAAAGAACTTTTTTTAAATTTTATTATTGATATCGAAGATTTATATTTAATTTAACAAGAAAAACAATTTCTAAGTAAAATTAAATGCTATGTTGATTATCTCAACGGATTCTTATTACTACAAGACTATAAACTTGTCGTTGTTTTTGAGTAAATATTTCTTGTATTTGTGGTGTAATAAAAGCAAAACAAATAGTTGCAGTAAATACACCAATAGACATGCTTAGTCCTTGTATATGATAAGCCATTGTTATTAAATAATTAGTAATTATATAGATAAATAAAATAGAAACAGTCGGAAGGCCAATACCAATCATAATAAGAACTAAAATAATAATACGTTTCATAATAATTAAATCTCTTTCATTTGCTTTTTGTCGTCTTTGTAAAATTCGAGGTGTTCGACGAATATGTTGAACAAGATAAATATAAATAATCAATATCGTCAATAATGGACAAATATAAATAATTAATGTTGCAATTAAAAGTCCACGAATATTTTCAAACGAAATCCAACATCTATATTGAAATGGAAGATATTCATAATCTTTATTAAGTAAATTACAAAGAATTAAAATAAATGATGATAACCATTGTATACCAATATTAATAAGAAAAAAATGAGTTGATTGAAGAATTTTTAATTTATAGAAAACAACTCGAACAAGTCGAAATATTGAATGAAGAACACATGAATAATATAGAGCACAAAAACAAACATTAACAAAATAAGCAAGTAATTGACACCAATTATTATTAATAGATACATGTGAATATATATCACCATATAAATTATAAATGTGTGTAATAAACATTGCAATACAAGTGAAAGATAATGTAACATATGTATTACATGTTAATAATATTGAAATATTTGATATTAATGGACGGAAATATCTTAATATTAATATTAAAATCCATAGACAAATAAAAAAAGTGAACGAAAGAAATATTAATATGATAATGTCTAATAATATTTTAATATTCATTGTATTGATAAGTTGAAGTTTTGTAGAATATTCTAAATATAGGAATCAAAATATTATACCACTGAAAATTCTTATTCGGTACTATTTATAAATAATGTAAGGCAACATTTGAGTGTATACCTGAAGTATGAAGAGAAAAGATACTTACTCAAATCATTCTGTTTGTTTTTTTCTAATTCTACAGGTTTCTCAGATTATGTTTGTCATCTTCATCTAGTATGAAAATGACAGAAAAGTAATAATACACAATCTAATTCTAACTATTTCGTTTTATTAAATTCAAAAAAATCTGATCATACCTGTTCTAGTTATAAAGATTGCATTGAATGCTCTACTATTGACAACAAGAGTAAACCAGTTGAAAGAATGTATATTTAACAATTTTGTTGAATTATATATACTTTTTATGCCTTCTATGATGGCATAGACATGTCATAATTATCATGAAATAATCTACTAAATGCCTAGTATCGTTTGAAAACATAATACATTTTGACAAGTATGATCGTGAGATATAGATATTCGAAAGGATTCATATTAATTAATTGACATTTTTTGTTGAATAACTCATTGATTAATATATATTCCTTACAGTACTAGAATTTATACGATATGGTTAGAAAAATAGAGAATTAATCGACAAGAGCAGAGATGTATCGTTCTATCCTAACAGAAAACTGTTGTATTAAAACTTTTAAAGTAAATTTTTCACAAATTGAAGATTATCCAATATGCCCTGGGGAATTCTAATCAATAATAAAAACAAAGAACATGGTATAATATAGAATTATCTACATGACTAAATCGTAATCATTTGTTTTTATAAAATGTCACTTGTATAGTAAAAAAAGATAAGCATCTGTCTTCTATTATTCATAAAAAAATAATTGATAGTCTCATGTCTTGCTAATCCTTCTTGTTTCATTTCCATTATAAGTAAACTGTACATCTTCATTCATTACGATATTATTGCATATGATCTCGCATGAGAATGAATTAGAAACTCTGTATAAATGTAAATATGGAAGTATGACAAATACGAATTGCTGGAAAAAGATCGAAAAAAAACTCTAAAATTTAAAATTTCGAACTTCGAAATGTCGAAAAAATAAAATTCCGAATGAGTGTGGGTGGGTGTGGATATGAGTGTGCGTATGAATAAAATAGATCGTCCATACCCACACTCACACCCACCCACCCACATCCTCACCCATATTCTCAAGCTGGTACAATCATATATTTGATTCTCATACTAATATATCCTATACTTCGAATAATTCGAGATTTTATTTTTCGGAATGGAGGTTCTTTCGGAATTTCAATTTTTCAAACTCTTATTCTTTCGAAATTTATTTTTTCGATCTTTTTCCATCATACTACAAATATTATAAGTTACGCAATTTTTCTTTAATAAAAAAAATAATAATGTCATAGTTCACATATGACAAAAATAATTAATCATTGTTAGAAGAAAAACGAACAAAAATATTTTCATCATTATAATCGATAAATTTATCTTTTAATTCAATATATGTGTTAATACAAAAAATTCTTTCTTTTAAATTTATTATTTAATTATCATTATTGAATACATAATATATATCTCAACGTTCATTTGAGAGCTACGGGCAAAGAAATATATTATTATACATTAAAAAAAACTCGCTGCAATACAAATATCATTTTTTATTCAATTGAATATAAATTCGATTGTTTATCTGTTGAATTGTATAATAATCAGAATAGAATTTTTCCAGTTGAAATGTTTTTACTAAGTTTTTCGATAAATCGTTATTTAAATTAGAAATACAAAAGCATATTGAACATAAACTTGTAATGCAATTGGTCTTTTTCGTAAGAATAAATCGTAGAATTGATTCTGCTTGAGTAGTACACATACAATTCACTACCAAATGTTGCATATGAGGACAAAGATTCATAAAAAATTGCATTTCTGCAAGTTCAGTTATTTGTTGCAAATTAACTCTTGTAATTTTATTAGTAGTTGATGTTAAACGAACAGTTGCTAATTCTTCCTTAGATAAATTTCTTAATTGTGACACTGTAAAAGATTTAACCAACAAATAATCAAGATTAGGTAAGAAATCTATGAGTTTCAATAATATTCTAACAGAAATCTTATTATAAGTTATATTCAATACAGTAATAGATGTTAAAAGTAGAATAGGTTGAATCATATTAATACATGATTCTTTAATATCAATTGTTGGAAGTTTTACAACAGTTAATTGATTACTTTGAGAATATGGAGTGATAATTTGTTGTATAGATTTTTGATTATCCTTTGTAATATTATCGTCTAGATATTGATCAAATTCATCCTGTTTTTTCCTATAATATATCAAAAGAAAAATGATTTAAAATATATAAAACATTCGTCAACTGTAATAATTAGGGATGCAACGGTTACGGTTTTTCACCGCTTCACCGTCTACAGTTAACCGTTCTAAAGCAATAACCGGTCCAATAGAAAGACCGATCAAACGAAAACCGGCCTAAGACAAAAACCGGTACAGGTCGGCAACTGTTTTTGTTTTTTGATAATTTTGTTAATTCATATAATTATAAAGCGATGTTGACATGTTGGTTCGTAATTAGAGAAGCTAGTAATATCATTTGCTTTATTGTTAATAAGAATAAGGAATATCACCATATAGGCATCAATATTCATGTTCTTATATTGTATTACTGTTATGCATCTATGAGTAATCGATTCTATGGCGGTTATCGATTCAAACCGGTTATCGTTTTTATCACAACGGTTTGCGTTTAACTGGTCTTTCTCTTAAGCCGGTTTCTGTTTAATCGTTTTTTTTCTACTAACCCGGTTTTCGTTTAATTAGTCTTTCTATTAAGCCGGTTTCCGTTTAATCGTTTTTT
>CAJNOI010001477.1:0-14774 GCA_905250115.1 Adineta steineri | reverse complement strand
TTCATTGTTATGCCACCACTTGCTACTAGCTGTGAACCAATAAATTGTCCATCAATTGTTATATTATATTGCTGAGAAAGCAACATTGCTGCGTTAAACATTGCACGAGACCAAAGAGTTCCTGGAGTGGAATCATTCATATTCAATCCATTGCCAAAAATGCCCAATAATTGTATATTGGTGGAATCAGATGTAGGCCAAGCCGTTTTCACATTTGATATAGCAAATTGACCAATTAGAAGATATACCCACAACCATCTTAAACTCCACAAAGATGACATCAAGATTTGTTTACACTAAAGATCTAATAGATGAATCAAATCTGAAGAAAAAGAATGAAACTATACGAATACTGAAATATATTAATTCGGAAGTGACAACTTACACTCAAATATCTATAGTCTTATGTTTACTTCATTAGTATTATATATACAATATCCTAACTTACGAATTAGTTTAGTTTGTTAATTCAGCATTACATCTAGCGTTTCTTGTCTTAGATTTAGAAGAAAATGAGCAAATTTCATTATTTTCCGTAACATCCAATAAAAAATTAATATGTCAATAGTGTGTATCTTTATTCTGTTGATTAATTATAGCAAGAAGGATATTGTATTTTCTTCTTAATTAATTGATTTGGAAAATGGAAAATTGAAAATAAGATCTTCTTACATTTAATACAGAGAAATTACAGCAATAATATCTAGCTAAAAATGATCACTTACTATTATTTGAATTAACTGTCCTTTTTTCTATAGGTATGTACTCACTCGTAAAGCTCAGTTTATACTTAATCTCAACATAAGAGAGGAATTAGCAAGCTAAAATAACTAGGAAGTAAAGATATCTTATGTATAGTACTCACCTGGTATATATAAAACTGTAAAAAAAAACTTCATATTCTCTAATGAGCAGATAATATAGATATGTGTACATAGGTAATGGCTGTATGTATATATACGACTTGATTATTTCGTAATTTTTCAATAATGTACGCTTGAATGCATACAGACACGCCTTCTTTTCGTTCTCTTCCTTCTTGGTTTTTTCCCATAAAACGTTCTTTCTAAGTAGTTGATTATTTTTCTTTTTCTTCTCCCAGGTATCTCCATCATCACTTCCTTCATAGATCATCGGTTGCATTTTTACTTATTTTGGTTTTTTCCAACTTTCTTGTGATTTGTCTACCTCATTCATGTATACAAATGTACGAAAAGTCATGCTCACGTAAAAAATACGCATAAACACTACTAACGACATCAATGTAATTTTTTATTTTATCTTGTTGGAAAACGTAAAACATAAGTGAATTATTGGTATTAGGTATTGCAAACGTTTTGCGACATTTTTTTTTTTAGTTATATCTCAACGTTGGTAAATACTCGAACGTTGAATTCTTTTTTAAAAAATGGGCAATCTTGAGGGTGTGAGCACTTGTTATTCATATACACTCGTATCCAAATCCTCACTCAGATTCGTCCTTATAATGGCAGCAATAGCCTGTTCTGGTCCAGCGTCAAGTTTATGTGCAATGCTTATTTTGTTCGTACAGTTGGAGCCACTATAGTGCTTCAGTTATGGTATTCCATAACGTGATTAGGCAGATCTTAATAATATAACTGCAGCTCAAACATTTCATGTTGTACATCTAGTCAGTCCACTGAGTTTTTCTTTCTTTTAGACTTACGATACATAAATATTTACAAACATTCGACCATGTAATTAGATGCTCGGGAAAAGTGATATGAAACGTAGTCTATCCATTATAATCATGTTGAATGGCGACACCTTATGGCTTTTAGGTTATTCTAAGATGATTTTCTTTTATGGTTACGATACAAACCAATCATTAAAATATCAATGATTAGAAAATTTTATTTCATTATTAAATCTTATTTATCAATTGATTTAAGTTAAATATCTAATATAACGCAGATTGAGATGAAGAAAGATATTAAACTAAACAAATAAATCATTTATTCAATGGATTATAATATTCAATGATAATTTAACTATCAAATAAAAGCTTGCTAATCTATTTTTTTCTCAAAAGAATAATAAATCAAATTCCAGATAAAAATCTAAAATGTTATTTAAACAAATTTTCAAACGTCTATCTTCTATAAAATCATCTATTCGAACATTTTCCTATACAACTCGTTTATATAGTAAAGAATTCAATGATCGTCATATACAAAGTCTTATCGATGACCAAGAATTTACTTCCATGTCAGCTGCATTACTTCATATACGTTCAGCTGGTCACCGTATTTATATTATTCAACCATCAATGAAATTTAAAGCACGTGGTCGTCAATCAACAACAGCTCAATTACAATTATCTGAATCTATATCACTTATTCAAACATTAGATAAATGGCGTGTTGTTGGTCAAGGAATATATACATTAAAATCTAGTGGTTTAAGTCGATATGTATATGGTACAGGTAATATTGAAAAAATACAAAAGGAAATTCGTCAATGTCAAGCAACAGCTGTATTTATTTCAATTGATCGTCTTTCACTTGGACAAATTGATGGATTAACAGAAAAATTTCGTGTACCTGTTTATGATCGATATTCAATTGTTCTTCAAGTAAAAAAAATATTTTTGTTTCTATTCAATAAATAAGTTTTTATATTAAATAGATTTTTAAAAATCATGCACAAAGTGGTGCAGCTAAATTACAAGTTGCTCTAGCTGAAATTCCTCTATTGAGATATCGTAAAAATGATTCGGAATTATTTAAAGATCGTGAACGTCATCTTCGTGCTGAAGTAGCTAAATTAGAACAACATCGAAAATTATTAAAAAAACGTCGTTTAAATATTGATATACCTACTGTTGCTGTTGTTGGATATACAAATGCTGGCAAAACATCATTGATCAAAGCATTAACAAAAGATGCATCAATGCAACCAAAAAATCAATTATTTGCTACATTAGGTATATCAATAATTATTATATAAGAATAAAAAATCTTTCGCAAAACAATTCTGTTTATTATAGATGTAACTACACATGCTGGTGTTTTACCAAATGCATTAAATGTACTTTATATTGATACTGTTGGATTTATTGGTAAGTAAATATGGATATAGGTAATTAATAAATTATTTCTTTTTTTGTTCATCTAGCTGATATACCAACAACATTAATTGAAGCTTTTCGTGCAACATTAAATGATGCGATTGATGCTCATTTATTAATTCATGTTTGTGATATTAGTCATCCGGATTATTTTGTACAATATAAAACAGTATTACAAACTTTACAGGAACTTAATGTTCCTCAATCAAAAATTGAATCGATGATTACGGTTTTTAATAAATATGATCTATTAGGTCAACAATCACCAGAAGAAAATCAAGATAAACCAAATGAAGAGAGTAAAAGTGACATTAAAGAGAGAAATATATTCTCACAAATACATGATAAACTATGTATTTCATGTCAAACTGGTCAAGGTCTGGATGAACTTGTTGATTTAGTACAAAAAAGAATTTTAATTGTAAGTGATCGTATTACATGTGAATATCGTGTTTTACAAGGAGGACAACTTTATCAAACACTTGTTAGTGGTGATTTATGTACTATTAAAACTATGATTGTTGATGAACATGATCCACAATATATTCATTTAGAATGTTTTTTTTCAAAAACTGCTTATGCAAAATTTCAAGCTCATTATCCTGGTGCATTGAAATATCAAATAGTGTGAATGATTCATAAATGAAATTATTTTATATTGTGTTGAATAGAAAAAACAAAAATAAAAATGATTCTATTCATAATTATAATATGTCTAGTTTTTTTTAAGACAAATTAGAAATTGTTTTTTTTCAAGTGCCAAGGATAAAAATGAATCTGTTGATTATACTGTTTGTGTATTATCAATATATGTTAATTATTGAGTTTTAAAATATCTCAGAGAAATTTAGGTTAATCGCATTCATGTCAACTGTCATAGTCAGAAAACCGGATTTCTAATCTGACAATCCGGAATATTCTGGAAACTTTTTTTTAAATCGGGAATGGTTTTTAACAGTTAATTTCTACCGGCTAAAATAAATTTCTCTAAATCTTGTTCTCAATTATACCACTTATTATTTTCAAAAAACACATGTTTCACTATATCAAAAGAAAATCCACATCAAAACTCCAAATATAATAAACTAAATATATGAGTATAAGCCACCGAGCCGCTGTCAAATAAGAAACTTTTTTTGAGTATTAATAGATAAATAAAATATAGTTCAATAAAAATAATCTAAAATCAGGAAAAAATCCAGAAAAAATGGGAAAATCTGGAATTCTTCTGGAAAAATCGGAAGAGTTGGCAACACTGGTCAATCGTAATTATACATTTCAGTCATCTGTCGGTTATACTTGCTCAATTTGAATTAATATGTGTGAATCTGAACTATTTTTTTTGTATAAATATTACTATGTAGTTAATGTTCTAAATAAAATGTATCAGTCGACCATGTCAGTTATCATCATGAAGTAGGTTGTAAGTTAAGACATGCTTCATTATGATCATCAACAACAATATCAATCAGAGTCTGTTGATATTGGTTGCTTTTTCTTTCTCTATTCTGTATATTTTTTTCCTTTCTATCGACTCAAGAACGACTGTATACCAAATAAGGAAAAAAAAGGTTATCTATTTTGGATGTAATAGGATGCGTATCATATTATTTCTACTCTTTTAGCCTTCGCTATAACTCTATGATTCATCAGTCGATCTAAGAGGTCTATATTGATATATTTTTCTATCATATGTTTACAATAAAATAGATTTTTTTATGGCAGCATTAAAACGTTCAGTTGATTTAAGTAATGAAGAATTTAAACAAGCTTGGGAAGATGTTAGAAATGATGCAACAGATACGAATTGGTATAAAATATAGTTTAATAGATTTCGTAAATTAATTTTGTTTACATTCCAAGGATTTTATTAGCTTATGGAGAACATGGTGAAATTCAACTTCGTGGTAAAGGTCCAGGTGGATTAAAAGATATGAAAAGAAAACTTCATGATAATCAAATATATGTTGGTGTTATTCGTGTTAAAGCCGTCGATGAGCATGGAAGTCATAGAGCTAAATTTGTATATATCAATTATGTCGGAACGAACGTAGTAAGAATATTTTTAATTTGTTTTTTTCCAAATATACATTATTTCTCTTAGCCTACATTACGTGCTGCTCGAGCTTCAACACATAAATCTGATTTTGAACGATTTTTTTCATGGTTATCATATTCAGATATATGCTAATTCTCTCGAAGAAATATCCGAAGAAAATATAACTGCATTATTACAATCCTGTGCTGGTGCACATCGACCTCAAGCTTATGAATTTTAATAATTATTTATTCTTTTTTGTCCTTGCTTATGGTTGATCATCTTTTGTTAGACTTTTGTATTTTATCTTTGATAGATCGATCAATCTAATAATTATTTATTGTATAAAATTTTCATAAAGCTAGATATTAATAATGAAATTCGAAATATGTAAAATAATACATCTAAGTTTCTTTTTTATAAAGATTAAAAGAAAACTTTAAACTTATGACCCTCTGATAAGTTAATATGACATTTGTTTTATATCTTGAAAACTCATTTCCGTTTATTTATAGAAGAGAATCATATTGTATATTCTATTTTAATACTAAAAATCTTTTCTAATTTTAACATTCAGAAATTTGCACAAGAGAAAATCAAATGACATATGTTTAATAATAAAAAATATCATTGTTTTTTTGTACACAACAAAATTTTATCATACCAGCTGTTTTAGTTATTTTTTAATTCTAATGACATTATTACGATTCTATTAATCCTCTTCTTACAATATAATCAAATTAGAAAGTGGGTGTTTATATTCAAAATTATCTTAGCTATAATAAATATTTAATCATCATTCTCATTCATGATATTATAACAAACGTGTCAATTCATTCAGTACTTTCACTGACTATTGATAAGTTTCGCACCTTAAACAGTGAAAATTTCAATTGCACTAATTAATCTATATAATATAGTTTGAACCCAGATACTCAGAAACATATAGTTACTTTAATTAAAATCTAACTTTTCATCATGAATTTTCTATAATATCACTTTATAAAAAAAACAAGAGTAACGTCAATGCAATTTTATGGATTTTCATATTATATGACTTCAGTAGAATAGACGTCATTGGGATGTTATTTATATACTATTTTTCATTAATGAATCGTTATAATTTTGTTTTCTACTCATATTTATTCACGAAACATTACAACAGTGAGAAAAATGTAAAATAAAAATGAAGCAAATAATATTTTTCTCTTTATGATTAAGTGATTTATAGTAAATATTTCATTTAATACAAAAAGAATAATGGATGATCTCCTATTTTCCTTTATTTCTTTAAAATAATATGATTTTATTATTTTCTTAGTTTATGTACAAAGAGCATTTGAACAGCTTCTTTGAAACATGCTTCACTTTCTACACGTGATACTAATTCTCTGCAACGCTTATAAGCTGCAACTAATGGATTCCAATGTGGTCGAGAATTGCGACGTTGTGGTACAGCTTGCAATGTCATTGATCGTTTAGAGTTTAAATTCCAGTCGTCGTCGTCGTTGTTGTCATCATTTATTGTAAGTATATCATCATTATTATTTTCTATCGATGGATTTAATTCATGATTGAAAGATGACTTAATTAAATTTGGATGCTAAACAAGAAAATTATTCTAAATAAATAATAATAAGAATAGATCTTATTTACTTACATTAATATCATATGCATAGGTTTCATAAACAGAAGCAAATTGAATAAAGATAAAGAATAATAATATACAACGAATGTGAAATAATAAGGACATTGTTTATGCTGAATTAAAATGAGAATGAAATATCTAAAAGATTTTTTGAGTAGGATGTAGAAATATATGAGAAATATGCAAAAACTACCGTGAGTTCTTTTTTTTACAGTTCATATATCAGCTAAAGAATTGAGAGAGAGCGAGAAAAAAGAGAGAAAAACATTTGTTAAGTTCTACAAGTGCAAGAGAGAAAAAAAGAAAGAAATAGTGAGAAGTGTTGATAGACAAAAAAAAATGAAGACAAAAATATTACAATCATGATATAATAGAAAGCAAATATTAAATATCCTTTTTAATTAGAATATTATTATATCTATTCAATATTCCGGATATTCACATGAGATACTGATTTTATTTTCTTATTAATAGAAATAATTAATATCATTCAAATATATAATTAGAAAAAAAAAACATTTCTTTTTATGTCTACTCATTGATATATTAATTGGCGAAAGATCGTGTACGCACACTTATAGAAAAAATAATTATTTAGAGACAATACGTAACACGTTTATATATTCATTAGTATAAAAAACTACTTACTTCACATTCACTTGAACGTTGTTTTCTTTTTAAAATAAAATATATTTGTTATTGCACTTCCTACGAAAGACGGATATTCTCTTTTCTTTTTTAAATACTCATGTTAATCTGATATAGTTTTGTATCCATTTAACTAATTATAAATCAAAGCTTATAGAATAAAATTTGTTATTTGATATTGTCTGATGAATTAACGTATAATTTTATGATTAGAAGTGCCATCAGCATTGATGAAATTTTAGATTACTTAAGAAAAATTATTTATGCATAGATGATTATAACAGCAGGTGAATAAAGAATAATTTATTTATCATATTTCAGTGTTGATGACGTAAATATTTTCTCTACTCTGTAAATAGTATTAAAAAAAAATTATTCCAGTAAATCTACTTATTGAAGGTTTATATTACTGATCTATCGTATTGTCTTATCTTTAATACTTCCCACGTAGATTATGAAGTACTAATCTTGATACATTTTTTTGAAAGTTCTTGTTAAAGATTTAAAATACTCGTTTAATTATATATGAACTCAATGCTTAAATGTGAAATGCTCTTATTTGTTTTTATCAAGTTTTACAGACAATAAACAGCTGTTGTAAGTTCAAATTTAATATGGATGCCTTGTATAATATTTGTTTGATTCTTATATATCATATAATATCAATGCCTGGTGAAACTAAATTTTGTTATTAATATTTATTCAATTGTACAGGTCTTAGAGTATATTCTGTATATGTAAAATTTGTTGTTTTTTATTTAAACCAAAATTTATTGTTTATACATAACCTTTACATAAAGCAAATGTATGATCAGGTCCAAGTGCTACGGATGTAACACGAGCTGGTACAAAGACACGCATAGGCATCGGCGCGTCTTCATCGAATTCAACACCTAATGCACCATACCGATTCTTTCCCCACATAAATAATTCACCATTGTTTGTTATTGCGGCTGTACTAAGTAAACCACATGTAACATAATCAATTTTAATATCGGCATTAAATTCATTTTGTCCAAATAATTCCATAGGCATTTGTTGAGGAACATCTATTGTTGTATGTTTAGGACCAAAACCAAGTAAACCAAAACCCCACATATATAATTTACCTTGATGATCAACAGCTGAACATAATGAACCACCAGCAGCAATACATTTAATATTTTTTAATGAAAATCCATTACGAAAACGAAGTTGTCGTGGTTGTCCACATTGTAATGATGCTGGAGAATCTATTGGATCATTTGAGATTCCTAATTGACGATATTCATTATTTCCCCAACCAAATACATCACCTGTTTTATTTAAAGCTAATACACAATCACCTTTGGATGCTATTTGAACAATATGTTCGTGTTCAATATCACCACGAACACGTTCCGGTCTTGATACACATTCATAATGACCAACACCTAATTGTCCATCAGTATTTAATCCACACGAATAAACATGACCTTTTTCAGTAAGAAATAAAGTATGATCTTGACCACAAACAATATCGATTATTTTATCATCATTTTCATTTAAATCAATATTAAATGAATGAATTAACATACTATTCTTATACACTTCATCAGGTACTACTTGACGAGCACATTGACCAAATGCATTATTACCAAATGAAAAGAGACCTTAAAAAAAAGAATAATTTTAATTATATATACAGAATTAATATACAATATAATCATGCTCTTATAAGAACTTTTTTTTTATTGAAGTTTATTTGTACTGAGTCGGTCATATTACTTCTGAGAAACGTTTTTTACAGTCATTACATTCTTAAATTTGAAGTACTGAGTAGGAAAAAGCACTCACTATGCATTACATACGATAAATGACGTCGTTTTTTTCTATTATTTTACTTTATTAGGCACTTAAATTTTAAAACAATATTTTTGCGTATCTAATTTTCTTGTCATTCATAATCTATTTTTAGAATTTCGATTTTTTTAAAGTTACAATGATCGTCAAAGAATGAAATATATATATTCAACTAACCTGAATTATCTGTTAAAATAACTGAATGTGCTCTACCAGCTGCTATTTGTATAATTCTTGATGATCTTGGATGTTTAATAGGTAGATGAATTATTTTCGGTACAATTATATAATCACCAAAACCTTTTGGATGATTCCGATCTTTAAAATAAGTCAATTGACTATCTGTATTAAGACCACATGCCCATAATTTATCATATTTTAATGTATTTGATGAAAATAATGTAAAACCATTTCCACATGCTATACGATTAATTTTTATTCGATGTTCATAAGAGAATGGATGTCTATAAGGTATTGAACGACGAAGACGAGTTTGTTGTTGTGAATCTGTATGTTTTGGATTGGGTTGTTTATTAATAAAATCAAAAACACCTAATGCTCCTGTTCCAATATAACCCCAACAATAAATAGATGGATAAAGATATGAACGTTCACCAACAAAACTAACAGTTGGTATAGATTTTTTTTTTGAATTTACTATATTTATATTTATAGAACGTACATATAATTTCATATAAGATTTACAATAAATATTTAAAGATTGTTGAATAATATTCATTTATTTTTTGTTTATCTGGAATCAATTAGTAATAAAAAGAAAAATAAATTACGTTTAATCTTTTGTCATCAATTAAAAATCAAAAGAAAAAAAAAATAAAATAAAACAATCAGTTATGATTTAAAACAAGGAATTTGATAGACTTTTGGATCTACCCAACCTTGTTGCATAACAGAATAAGGAAATGTATCCATACCATGACAAGCAGCACCATGTTGTCCATTTTTATGTAGTGCTAATACAGCACCAGTAAAAGTTGGATTATATTTAGCAATACGTTTTATTGCATCTGAACATGCTTCATCAGGTGGAATACCTTGTCGCATTAATTGTATAGCATGATAAGAAGGAACAAAACGTTGCATAACATCACCATCACCTGTAGCACAAGCACCACCTATTTCATTATCAACATAAGCACCACTACCAATTACAGCTGAATCAGCAACACGACCTGGAATTTTAAATTGAAGACCATTTGTTGAAGTACCTGCTGCCATATCACCATTTGAATCTAAAGCTATCATACCAATGGTATCATGTTCATGAGCTGGTAATTGATGGCATGTTGGCTTGTTACTAACTGTAAAAATAATAAAATTCAATATTATACATATATATATATCAATAGAGATATTACTATTTTCTAGTTTAGGTCTGTATGGGCCACAACTAGTAGCTGGATCTGGTTGTACATTACGTCGAAAATTCGGTTGACAGTTTCCATTTTTCCATTGATTCCAAAGATTTATGGATGCATTACTATGAAGATCTTCTTCTTTGAAACCCATTTCAAGTGCGAAGTTAGTTGCACTCTCACCAACTAATAATGAATGTGATGAATATTGCAAAACAGCACGAGCTACACCAACTGCATTTTTAATGCGATGTAAACTAAAATACAATGAAGAAATAATTTTAATATATAGAACATAATGATTATTATATCATCCATTTTTCTCACTAGAAACGAATAAATTTAGTGAAATATGTATCAAAATATCATATCTAAGATACCAAATTGTTTGTTACTGATATATCTAGTCAGTATACTCCTTATTTTAGTCGACTAATTAACAATAAACGTATATACTTTGCAACAGCACCAGCAGTTATTGTACGTCCATCCATAATAAGAGCATCTAAGGTTGTTTCTCCATCTTCAGCTGGATGATTTCCCCATCCTACACTACCATCACACTGTTCGTCTTCACATGTTCGACAACCAACTTCAACAGCATCTAAACATGTTGCACCAGGTGTTATAAGTTTAGTAAAAGCATTTCTTGTTGCATTTACAAATGGCCATGTATTCACAACAATAGGTGATGTTGACGATGATGTTGGTTGTGTTGTACTCATTTTTATATGACAAACCAACAGAATAATCAGTAGACAAAGTAGGTTTGTATGCATTAAAGCAAATAAAATAAACGAAAAAAGAGAAACCAAATCAAAATATTTTTCATATTTATCTTTTCTTTGTTTTATATTAACAGTAAAATAAAGTGTTGATATATTTATACAGAAAGAAAAAAGAGACTAAATATTATTTAACACAAAAACGATTTTTTGGTGGTTCATGAGCAGTCCAACGTTTTTCTGGATCAAATGGTTCCCAACGACATGCAGGAAAGATATGTTTATTTCGTTCATACCATGAACGTAAACATATTTTTCCTGCATGAGAATTTGGTCCTCCTGTTGTTTGAGTTTCACCAGATGGTGATGATGCTGTTGTTAAATCTGTTGGATTTAATTCAGTTGTTGTCGTAGCTGTTGCTGGTACTTCAATAATTGTATTTAATTTAAGTGATTCTGTAAATGTAAATAAAACTGCAGTACGACCACGAGCACGTGTAACAATAAAATCATAGAATGAATAATGATGTGGAAGAATAACATCATCTTTAACAAATATAAGTTGATCAACAGATGCTGATTTTAATTCATTAAACATATTTTCTCGACGAAGTATTTCAAGTGCTTTAGAAAGAAACATTTGTATTGTCATACGTTTTTTTATTCGCATTGAACGACGATGTCCTGAACCATCCCAATAACTAAATACAAGATCAACTTCTTCATTTTTTAATTTTTGTTGTTTTTCAACCCATTCTTGACGAAGTTTTTCACGTAATATTCGTTCTTCTTCTTCACGATCTTTATCTGGTAAAAAACTTGTATCAACATCTGAAAAAAAAGACGATATCGAATAATCTTCTATTTAAATAAGAATATCTTTTTTTTACCTGGATTTTTACCAAGACGTTTCTTTTTACTCGCAGCAACAAGTCGATCAAGCTCAGCAGATGTTAGTTCTGCTTCTGGTACACTATCATTACTATCAACATCTTCATTTTTTGGTACATCTTCAGATAATGAATTATCATCCGTAGCTATATTCTAAAAAAGAAATGTATATGTACAAAGATTTTCTAGAAAATACTGATATTTTACTTCTTCAATTTTCACCGGTTGTTTTTTTATAACTGGTTCATTGTCATGTTCTTCTTCTTCCTCATCCCATTCATCAGCAAATGATAATTTATTGGGTCGTTGATGTGCACCAGTATCTTTTCGATTATTTAATTTATTTCTCATTGATTCACTAAGTTTAGCTTCTTTTTCTCGAGCTAATTGTTGTTCACGTGCAAGAATAATTTCTTCTTGTTTTTTTTTCATTTCATCTAATGAAACTAAACCAACTGTATCAGTTTTAAGCATTTGTTCAACAGCATCATAATGTGATTTAAATTTTTCTTCAATAGCTTGCATACGATTTTCTTCTTCAATTTTTTTCTTCTTTATTTCCATTTGTTCATGTTCTTGTTGACGTCGTTTCACTAATTGATCAGCACGCATCTGATCTTTTGCTGCTCCTAAAATAATATATATATATATATTTATTAAACGAAAAAAGAAAAGAATGAAATTTACCTGGGAAGAATGCCATAATTAAATCTTTATAATCTACAAAGAAAAAGATGAGAAAATTTTCATAATTATATTATTTAAAGACTCTTATATATAAATAGAATCAAACAATCTATCTGACACTGTTATTATTTTTAAGACGAAAAAAAAATATTATCTAATTAAAGAACAAAATATACTCGTTGTAAAAAAATATATATATTAATCAAGTCCATTCGATAGAATTGCAAAATCGGACCATTGTAATGAACAACCACGAAAACCAAGACAATGCCGAAGACTAAAAAAAAATATTCATATTAAAATTTATAATGAAACAAGAAAAATCTCGAACATGTCAGCGTTCAAACTTAGATGCCATATTCATATTTCAAATGATCTAATTTGATGGATCGACAAGTTTCCGAATTATACAAAAACAGATTTTATGGAAAACTACTCATAACTCTATGATTTTGAAATTAACTTTTCCATTGCTGATTGTAAGACTAATGAAGCTACGGTCTTAACACAGATTACCAACTAGAATCAGAATATAACGACGATTTCGGGACTAATCTATATTTTACGTAAAGTTATTTTCTCAGTTTCGACGCTGATATATACACCTACCGGAGTATGTTGTATTTCAAAATTTCCTTGTCGGATTCTCCTATTTGAAAACTTGCTTGTTTTATGTTTCATTCTTGAGTGAAAATGTGATCGAAACTGTTTTCGAATTACAGTAGAAACTTTCATACTGAACTCTTTTTTATCGTTTCGCGAAGTTGTTTTTGATGAATGTGAAGAGAGGTGTAAGCCGTATGACCGAGCAGCCGCCGCGAGTGGTATTCGAAATTCTCAAATTTTTCGAGTCCTCACCACTGTGCAACCTTAAAATGTCAAATCTGTGCCTCCGATTACCCTACCGACCTACACCTCTAAATGTGAACCTTCGTATAGTGAATACTGTTCTTTTTACATACTCTCATAAGTATTCATTGAGGATAAGTTTTACTTTATGACAGAATATTGAAAAAAGATTAAAATATACCGTCGATTGGAATATGATTCCGCTGCTCGAGTTTGTTCATTTTGACACATTTGTCTAATATATGGTCGATAATCAAGATAAAAAGCTGAACGATTTGTGGTACTATCAATTTCTTGTTCTTGCATAAACATTTTAAATGTATCGTACAATTCTATTCTAAAATAGTTATAAAAATAAATAAATATGAATAAATATAAAAATTAAATTTACTTTTTGGAATTATTTTTACTATGATTTTCTAATAAAAGATGAGATTGTTCATATTCAGAAGTATATTTTTTTGTAAGATCATCAAAGAGTGTTTTAAGTATTGATTCATCCCATTGTTCGCAAAGATAAGAATAATACATTGTATCAAATAATGATGAAGATTGAAATTTGGATTTATTATTATTATTAATTGAAGGTTTTTTATTAGTACAAGTTGAAGAAACGTCAGATGATTGTGTGAGAAATTGAAGTGTTAATAAACTTTGTCGTAAATCACATGAACAAGATTGAAAAATATTTATCAGATCATCAAGTAAAGGTATTTCAATCATTTCAATTAAAAGTATTAATCGAAGAAAACAATAAATAAGTTCCTAAGAAAATAAAAACAAAAATCGAATTTAATTTAAAAAAAAATTTAATACTAACTGATTCATTTGATTCAAGATGAATCATTTCATAATTTCCTATTTTTGATAGATTAAATATAGCATCTTCTGGATTACTTCGACTATTTGATGTAAGTATAATTGGTTTTTTAGCAGTTTCTAATATTTTTTTTAAACATGACCAAAAATTATCATCTGTAGTTAATGTTTCAATCTATAG
>CAJNOI010001475.1:0-14808 GCA_905250115.1 Adineta steineri | reverse complement strand
TTTTTTTCTTTTTCTATTATTATTATTATTATTACAATTATTATTATTATTTGTTGTCCGTCCAGTATTGGAATTTTCTTTCTACAACGCAAAATTTTCTTTTTGATTTATTGTTTTGTGGTCAATGTTGCAATATGTAAATGATAGCATTAATTATAATTTGGTCTTGTTCTTTGTGCAAAACATGTGTGAAATTCTTTTTAATGTATTGTATATAACACGAAAAAAAATATTTGTATGAAACTATCGTATTTATTCATATCTGATGGGGTAGAGACTTATGATTAGGGTCCGGCGGGACGGGTATTCCTGTTAAAAACGGGATAGGGACTACGGAATTTCGAGTAAATACATTAATGGGCTTTAAGTCTGGATGAATTGTATTCGCAGAAAATGGTAACGGCATCGAAAGTCGCAAAAAAAATATTTTGTCGGGACCGGGATCGGGGCGGATTTCTGTTGAGTGAGAGACAGTCAGGATTGGGATGAAAAATCCCGGACACTACTCATGATATGTTCCTTTATGATCAACATTAGTGTTAAGATGACTTCGTGCAAATCGTTTAATATCAAGTAGGGAGTTACGAGTAGAACCCGACCGTGTCTAATAAATTGTTCTTTTTTCGGCCTGGGTCGGGTCCGGATTCAAAAAACCGTAGACCCGCATCTCTACGTTGCACATAGAGGGTGCTATATATTGATAAAAAGAATCCGCGTGTGCGTCTGATCGGGTCTGGATCGAATAGAAGTCCCAAAAAAATGTGGACCCACAGCTCTCTAATGTCGAGAGAGTTATAATTATTATATAAATTCTCTTTTATTAGATTATGAAAATGTAAATAAGGTTTTTATTAATTACAGTTAATAGCATAAACAGATGAATAATAATAATTAAGAAAATAGATCAATATTAAAATAAATGTTTAAGCATTAGTTGTAGTTGTGTGTTTTTGTTCACCAGTATGTTTTAATGATGATTTATGTTTAGTTTTTGATGATGTTGAATGTGAACTTGGAACTTTACCAGAATTAACATATGTTATCTGACCACCATAAGGAAGTGAAAGTGGTGGAAGAATCATCAAACCATTTTGAGTCGACGCTCTAATATTATAGACTTATTAAAAAAAACAATCAATATTCAACAAATAATATATTACGATCTTTTTGCACTTTGACTACGGTTTGCTCGTGATCTTAATAATTCATAATTAACTCCGTAATCCATTCCATATGCTTCCCATGGTTCAACAATACTTAATGCTGTTATACGTGTATAATAACCAGATGGAGGTTCTATTGGCTGGAAAAAAAGCGCAAAGTTTTTAAAAGGATATATAACTAAAAATTTTTTTTACTCCATATATTGCTCTTTCAACAGTACTAGTATCAAAATATGGACTTAAATTGTTATAAACAAATGGTTCATGTGCTTTACTAAAAAAATAAAAATAAATTTATGATTTAATATGTATGATTAAAGAATTTAACTGTTTGGGTTGATGCATTTTTAATGATTCATTTCGAAGATTAGTTCTTAAACGACGTAATTCACTTTGAACATAATCTTCTTTTCTTTGATCAATAGGATGAAGAACAATTTTTGGTTCTTTAGAATCCAAACGTACATTAGCAAGAAAACTAAAATATATTGAATAAATTTTTATTTTTACTTTCAAATTTTATTTCTTACTTATAAACTTGATTTCCTTTAAGAATTTGAATTCTTTTTAAATGCCATGTATTTCTCTTTTCAATATCATGACATTCAATTGTAATTCGTTTGATTTTTCCAACATCTGTTGTTCGATTTGTAAATTCATCAGATGATTTGGCTTGAAATGGTTTTGCACCACTATTCGTATCAGATAATGGAATAGTTATTATACCATTTACTCCACGAATTTTAATATTAACTATTCCATTAAATGCTTTATCACCTGTTACAACTTTTATTGTATAATCAACATCTAGAAATAGAAATAATGGATAGGATTAATAAAGATTTTGCTTTTTTTACCATGCCGTTTTTTAATATAAGGCCTAGCAGATTGAGATCTTTTCATTTTAAAGAAGAGAAAAAAAATGTTTAGACGTTTTTTTTATATTGTTCTGTTTCGACTGAGTCGGCTTTTTTTTGCTCTTTCTTTTGATTGTATTATGAAAAAGGCGTCTTCTATTCACTTAACAACAAACATTTTATGCATTTACCTTTTATTTTGACATCTGATGTTGATGTTTCAGGAGAAATCGAACTTTTACGTGTAATCGATGGTTGCCGAATAGGCGAAGGCGTAAATTCAAGTTCAGTATTTTGTTTAATGGCATCTTCAGTATTGAATCTAATTAAAATAAAACATTTATGAGTTAATAGTAATCTTTTTTTTCAAGGTTTTTTAATAATAGACAATTTTATGTTTGAAATATAACCGAAGGCATTTGTAAAGTTAAAAAAAGGAGGCAACGAGGGTTGTATGATTAGAAAATATTTGTGATGAGTGAAAATAACAGATGCGGTGTATTGGAAAAAATGAACGTTTACAGATATCAGAGCAAATTGAGGAGAGGAAAACTTCACTTTCTGATAAATTAATATATACTCAGGGCGAATCCCACTGTAGGATTTGGATAACGTCTGAAACTATTCTTCATACCACTTAGTGTCGAAGCTTGATGTATTTCTAATGTTCGCGGATTCTTTAGTACTAAACAAAAGGTTCAAACACATCAAACTCACTATAAATAAAAAATGACTGATTATTTTAGTACGTCTCTCAGAAAACTTGACATCTTTTCTTAAATTGAAAAAGTATTTTTAATAATAAAAATGTAATTTTAATTTGTAGTTAATCAAACGATAAATTTAATTAATATTAAAAAGGAACTGTCAAAACTACTTTTTCTATATTTCACATCTTTTGATATTTCCTGTCAATTTCCGACAGACATGTAGTCATCTTACGTTGTTATTTCATTTTCTTGTTTAATTATAATATTATCCACGTGATAAACAATTTCATGTTCATTTTTATCTTGTCCAAGAAGAATTTTTGAAATCTATTTTTATATTAAAATAAACACGAATCAATTTATTATATATATATATGAAAATGAGACTAACTTTTCCAACATCAGTTGTATTGAATTCAATTTCATCCTTTTTATTTACTGGTAATGGTAGTCTTTTCGTTTTACCATTAACACCAACTATAACTAGATATAAATTAGTATTATCATCATCATCATTAGAATTTTGTTGCAATGAACCATATTGTACCGAAACTTTATACATTGTTTCTACATAATAGAAATGTAAATAATTTATGCTTATAAAGCTCACAAACCTTTCACATTAACCTTGTCCTCGGGCGAAGTACTTCGTGAGGTTTCTGATTTAGTAGGTTTCGGACTCGGTGATTTTTCTAAATAGTAACTTAAGATAATTATATGTAATTATTTTCCTATTCATACCAGGTACGAATGGTATCAAGTCAATATCTTGAATTGATAAATCAAGAACTTGATCTGCATGAAATCTAAATAGATATTAAATTTTACAAATATTTATGAAAAACTCTCGATATTTACTTAAAAATTTGTGATCCTTTTTGAATTTGTACTGATTCTACATGCCACATTGGACGAAGACCTTTTCCATCATGTCCAATATTAATTTTATTAATCTATTTCAAAAAAATAAGAATTGTATTGAAAATGATTATAATTAAACTTACATCTCCAACATCATTTAATTCAATTTCAAATTCATCTGTTTGACCTTGTTTGAATAACAATTCCGAATTTTCTTTTGTCGTTGTCAATTGAAATCGTTTTGTTTGATCTTTGTCACCATAAATTTTCATAAATACACCAGAATCTGTACTTGAATCATCATCTGAACTTGTTACTACCGTCATTTTATAAATAGCTTGATCTATCAAAAGCAAATTCTTTGATTATTATATAAAATCTTTTATATATTTACCTTTTTTAGGTAATAATTCTTCTGGAATAAGATCAATAAAATTTTGTTGTGTTTCACCTAAACATTGATTAATTTTAAATCTAAATAAAAAAAATTTTATTCGTGTCAAAAAAACAATTTTTAAATTACGTATAATGTTCATTTTGTTTTTCAATTTTAATGAATTTAAGAAACCATTGTTGATCATTACCCTTACCATCATGTCCAATATTAATCTTTTTTATCTAATTAAAAATATATATATTAATCTTTAAATGCTTATTTCGAAATAATTTACTTTTCCAACATCAATAGCTTTTAAATCGAATTCTAAATGGCTATCTTTAATAAATTTAGCCTGTGTACCATCTTTGATTGTTTTTAAAGCAAAATTTTTTGTTATATTTTCATTACCATAGATACATAATATTACATTAGAATTAATACCAGATTCACCAGTATCAATAATTACTTTATAATTTATATCTAACATAGAAAAATGAAGGTATAAGAATATTTTTGATAATAGATTAAAAGGGATGATGAGTCTTAAAATATCATATTACCATCATTCGAGGGATCTGGTCTCATTATAATCCAATTGAAATTTTGTCCTAGGCGACTTGATAACCAACATTGTGCTTGGAAACTAAAGAAGACTTATAATCGTTCTTTGTGAATATTTTTACTTACTGATACAATGCTTCTCCATATTGAATATCAACAGATTCCAAAAGCCAAGCGGATTTTTGGTCATTATCATCGAACCCAATTGTTATATTTTCAATCTATTATGATTTAAAAACAAAATATGAGCTAATATCTTAATGCAAAAAATATTTTTACCTTGCCAATATCTTTATGTTTAATTTCGAATTGATCTGAACTGCCTTTTTGAAAAAGTTGCTGTTCATTGGATTTAGCATAATCTTTCAATAACACCTTATCAATAGATCCATCTGATCCGCGAATAGTTAGTTGAATATTTTCTATCGGTTCAGCTGGTTGAACCCATGCTGTGTGCACTGTTACTAAATACGCTGCAGCTGAATAAAAATAGAAAGATGCAATTTAATTAATATTCTATTCGTATTACGTGAAGGTGATGACGCCCGAGGTGTTTCTTGATTTAATTCAACATATAGTTTTTTATCATCTTTCGTTAAACTCAACCATTTATTAGCAGTATATCTAAAAGAAATAAGTAGATTTTTCTAAGGAAAAAAATTGAATTATTCGAAACAGACTCATGTTGTTGTGTATCTGTTTGTACTTTAACATTTTTTAAATACCAATCATTAACTGTACCAAGACCTTCATGTCCAATTATAATTTTTTGTATCTTACAAAACAAACACGATAAATAAAATTTGAGAAAATTATTTATCTTACATCGCCAACATTATTACTTGAAACACTAAATTTTGCTTTTGAATCTTTTGTAAATGAAGCATTTTTTGATTCTAAGAAGAACTTCGGTGTATTTGTTATTGTTCCAAATATTTGCATATATACGGGTGAATCTAACGGTTCTATTTGTTCACTACCTGTTTGAACTTCGATATCATACGAAGTCGCTAGAATTAAACAAAAGAATCTCTAGTTTTCGATAGCTTGAAAAAAAAATATTAACCTGGTTGTTCGGAACCAAAAAGTTCTGCGGATAATTTTCGATCATGTTTTGTTTCATCTAACCATCGATTAGCAACAAATCTAAAGATATATTTTAATTTTTTTTTTCGTTAATTAATTCAAATTATTTCAAAAACCTAATTAAAAAATTATGAACTGATATTTCAACATAATCAATAAACCATCCATTTGTTTTATCTTCATGACGAATCATAATACGTTGTGGTTTACCAATATCAATAGCTTGAATCGGAATTTTTTTTATTGAATCTTGTTGAAAAATTTTTTCATTTGAAGCACTTGTTAAAAGTATATCGTCAGTTTCTTTGTTATCGCGACCAAAAATTTTGATATAAACAGGTCCATTTGTCCCCGAATTTCTATTATTACCTGTTTTTATAGTAATTGTATATTCAATCTCTATTGAAAACGATATATTATATATGATTGATTATGATATTTAAGAAAAATAACTCAACTGGGATTTGCAGATTTAACTGGTGTTATTGGTTGAATTTTTTCCGATGATGGATTTGATTCACTTTCTATAAATAATAGTATAGATAAACTGGAATTATTGACAATAATTTTCTTAACATACTAATTGATTGTGGTTCTTTACCACTCGTTTTCTTCCCAGAGCAACAAGCCACGATTAGTACAATAAAAATTTAATCTTTCTTTTTTTTCTGTCTTGCTTCACGACTAGCTGATTAAATTATATTACTCACTCAACTTGTCTTTTCTTTCTATTCCTACTCGTCGTATCACCTCTTTATAGATGACAACCATTTTGAATTACATTAAAAAATTGTCTTTTCTTTCATATGTGTTGACTTGACAATGAATTGTTTTGTTGTGTTTTATGTAAAAGAAAAAAATGTCATATAACTGATAACACCGCATACCATACTTTTTTTTACTTCTATTCTACACATGCAAATCAAAGACTAATGCTTCCGGAACTTTTGCTTCGCATTATCAAACAAGAGCAAAAAAAACATGTTTCTTTTTCGGAAAAAATTGTCGAACGAAATAATAGTAACTCGATTTTAAATAGTATTCATCATCATTGAATATACCATCAATAATCGAAATGAAATTATTTTTATGTTAATCATAGACGATTCAATGGAGTTGAGATTGAAAAAAAATATTTAATTCATCACGTTAATGTATTGCATGAATTTAAAAGTATATTCATCAAAGAATAATTAATGTCACTACTTTGAAGTAGATTAAATACTAAAAAATATGTTAAATAGGCATAAAATTCTCGATCATATGATTCAAGAGAGCAAAGTTAACTTTTGTAATTTTGAATTGATACCCACGCTAACATCCTCTAGAAAACTTCGTTCTTTAGATTATTCATAATTATTCTGAGTTTAATCGAGACGCTAAAACTTTGTTTCTTATAAGTTGCCTTCGCACCAACTTCCGTTTTAAAACGGAATATACATAACGTTGTGAAATGACTTGACTCATTAAAGGATGTACATATATGAATAAGATATCTACCTGTAACATCGCAAACTTAATATAGATAAAACTGTATGATAAGAGAAAATTACTATATGGAAAAAATCTATTATTCACTTACATGCATTCGATCAAGCGAAACAAAATAAACAACACGATGTAATATAAAATCCGGACGAAAAACCTTGTCTCTAATTGTAGTCACTTTACATTTGAAGAATATTCACAGCTACTGCAAATTGATAGTATCAGCTGTTCAAAATTATCATATTGAATTACGCGTTCATACTCCAAAGCCGATATCATAATATACACAAAATAAAATGGCTGTTAATAATGAAAATCCAATTGTTCAGCACGTTTTGGCTAACAATTCGACATCAACATTATCAATATCATCATCATCACATTACCCATTTCCCCTATCAGGAAGTGGACCTACACGAGATCCTGGACTAGTTGCCTGCGCAACTGTGTGTGGCCTCTTTGTGATTTCATTAAGTCTATGTATCCCAATAGCAGAACTTGTGATCGGTATAAAATATCAACATCAGTGTCCTATTCAACCTAAAATTCCAATTTATCTGATTGTTGCTGGAAGTCTCACTATTTTCATGCTCGTTGTGAGTTGTGTAATACCATTCGGTAATTGTATACTAGACTCCTACGAAAGTAGTACCGGATCTTGTCTAAAATCGACTTCAATGTTCTTGACAATACTCATATCTTTATTCGTATTTGCTTGCCTTATCATTGGGAGTGTGTGGATATATTCTATTGCTAATAGAGTCCAGTATACAAATCCAATCGATCCGAATTATTGTGACAAAGTACTCTATCGATTTGCATATGTTATCACAATTATAAGCTGGATTTCATTAGGTTTTCCATGCTTCCAGTCTTGTTTCAAAGTGTGTCTGCGTATTTTCACCTAAACGGCATGGCGAAAACGTGGATTAATAGTTGGAAACACGTTGATCAATCTTTTCAAGAAAAAAACAAGCTAAATCTGCCACTCTTAACTTTTGCTTTTCAAGAATCAAATAAAATCAGAAAATAAAATAAAATTGTATTAAATATACTTGCAAATCATATCGTGTCACATTGAAGGGGTGTGAGTATAACTGTCTCTCATCGTATATCCACACTCACAAGATGGTGAATAAAGAAGGGTGTGGGGTATGAATTAAATGAAGATAGACACCGTCTAAATAAATAGATTATGTTATATATCTACAAGATTTATATTTCAGTGAAATTAATTATGAGAATCAAGTTTTCTCCATACTACAGATCTTACGAGAAATAGTCATATTACAATTTTATTAACGTCAGAATATACGTTTTAGCGTTGTTTATTTTTTTTTTGAAAAATATATGGAGTTTGAAAGATTATTAAAAATGGTATTATGTTTCTTAACAATGTTGAACCAGTAAATTCTATTAGATATTATTCCATTGTTCTATACAATGAATAACCCATGAGATGTAATTTCTATTCAAAAGATGAATTGATCCAGAAATTCGAAGGAAATATTTGACTTCAGCTGATTAAATCTATAAGTAACAGGTCAACTCTATAAAACAATCAAACATATTTCAGTTTTGATTCGTATCATATATAATAATTTAGATATTTCGATGATATCTGAAACATAATAGATTTATATGTTGTATTATAGAAGCAGAATACCTATGATGTAATTAAGAAAATTATTTAAACAGTTCATCCAATTTTATCAATATTAAATATATATATTTATAGAACACATTTTTGTGCGCAAATGTTGATCTTGAAAATTGATAGACAGTGCATATTGCATGCACCATTATTATTTTGAAGTATTTTATTGCGACAAATATAAGTGTTATTATAAGGCATCTATTTAAGCGCTAAGTAATTTTGAATGAAAACTAAGTAAAAAATTCTATTTTTACTAAGTAATTTATATAAATGGTCAATGAACACATTTAGTTCTCTAAGCAAAACGTTCAATAATGTCAAGTAAATAAATAGTTTTTTATGTAATAAAAAATTTGATTAAACAGTTAATCGATCAGCAATGCTTTGGTAGCTTTTCGGTGTGACTACCCTCAAAAATTGTCATTATATATGTCTATAAAGCTTGTGTCAGATGAGTAACTTTACATACTCGATTAGATAAGACTCAAGATCAGTACACTTTGATTACACATTATTTATTTGTAAAAATCACAAGCTATATATAGGAGAGTGGATCATACATTCTTGGGAAAGGTCTCTGAGGTGATCGAGATAGAGCGGCTGGAATAAATCTTAACAAACATAATATGCATATGAAAAGATGATAAATAGAAAAAAGAGAGAAAAACCTAGCATGTCTGATGTGTGTAAAAAGAAACGTACACAAGAGAAGGAATGGAAAATAACGACTTGCTCTTCATTTGTTTTTACTTATCAACCTTATGGTTTTTCCCTTGCTAAAATGTGTTTTTTACCGATAAATTCAATAAACCTACCTAATAATTACAAATTTAACACATATTTATTTATACACTTAGAAAAAATTTTAATTATGGAGAAATATTATTTTAAATGAGCATTCAACTTACTTACCGAATATATACAAATTTTACTTAGTAGTTATATATTTTTACTTAGCGCTTGAATAGGTGCCTTATTATAAACTGTTAGTATAGAGATTAACATGCTTAGAATCGATTTTATATTTCTTTCATTCTCACTAAAAGTATACCGATTATCTTAAGCTTTGAAAATACTTTCTAGGTCGTTTGATGTCATCATTAGAAATAATAAAATTATCTAGAATAAAAATGACAGATAGATTTATCCATTTGAGACTAGACAAGTCAAAACATAATCATAGTATGATCTAGATGATGAAAAGAACTGTTTTTTGATGGGTGGGAAAGGAAAACATGATAGAAATTTGTTGTTTCTCCTATAAATATATAGTGTCAATAAATTTGAAAGCGTATAAAAAAAACAGGAAGTCAATAAGCAGTGTTATTATTTGAATTAATTCAATTAATATGATTGAAGACAATTCTAAAAATATTTTCATAGAAAAAGAAAAAGAAAAAGAATTTAATCCGATTGTATTTAGAAACCAGGTTATCGATTAATAATGAAAATGTATATCAGAACGCAGTGCTCTCGTCGTACATTCTTAGAATTATATCAATCAATGAACTTATGACTTTTATCAATGTCGCCTCATGAACATTGATAATTATTTATTTATCATTTTTACTAGCCTTTCATCGTTTTACTGTTAACTAAATAAATCATTTTCAATAAGTATAATTGACATCCATGAAACAGCATCTGTATATATTACATATGACTTATCTGCAATATGTTAAGCATACTTTTACTTCTGACATGATCATTCGTCTTTTTAGTTTTTAATCATATATTTTCATGATATTTAAATGGTAATTCATATCGTATAAATATAAAATACTTCACCGTGTTTTCTTTTACATTGAGTTTTCATATTTATATAATATATCCAATTAAAGATCTTATTTATAGAATATTTCTAAGATTATCAACACGGGAGAAAATAAAACTTCTTTCTATTTTCATCACATACAAAAATCTAAGTATAGAATGAACTACAAGTATATGTTCATTAACATGCAACTAATTATGAATGTGATGTTCAAGGTATGTCTATTCCTTATATTATTATGTATCAGACATCTCGACATGAGAAAGAGAGGAACTGTTTTTACAATATTTACATGCAATTAGTAGCTTAATATATTCATTATTTAATTAACTGTCTAGATTAAATGATATATTAATTATATAATCATTATTATATGTAACGTTTTATTTATTCTAATCATGAATCATAATTATGTATTCTTTTGTTATTGATATATAAATGTTTCATTTGTCTAGTTCTATCTTGATGTAAGAATATATTTATTTTCTTTTTTAATTAAAAATATTCTATTTGACCTAAAGCTTCAAATCAATTATCAAACACAATTTTCAATCCTTAAAACCACCTGTGGATTTAAGCAGATTTTCTCATATATATATATATATATAATGTTATATTATTCTTTTTTTTATCTATAAATAATCATACTTACAAGGTTGTTTTCTTTTGTTTTTCTATTACCAAACTACGTACTTTGCATCAACTAATAGACTCTATTTTAGTCTAGATTTAATTTTCCGAGAGTTTTTTTCTTTATTATTTATTTTTCGAGTTTAGTACTAGACCGGGAACAACGGATAGCAATGTTGAATTATCTCTTCTCAAGCACGCAAAAATTCATTTCCGGTATATGTCTTTATTGATATTTTTTTTCCATTACTAGACTCTTAGATTTTTCTTTATATTCTTTCGTTTTTTTTCTTAGATTATTTAACCAACAACAAGGAAGTTCTTAGATTTCTATTATCAAATATAAACTATACTTTATCTGGAACAATATACTAAATACAACTGTAGTTTATTTTTATAATACAAAGCAAGATATTTTTACGTTTATATGGTTGTTCCGTAACCTGTCATCAAATATTAATACAAATTCTTCGTCAATTTTCTGTCAATTTAAATTCATATCAAAAACATTTTTCTTAAATTTTATCATAAAAGATCTAAATTTAGGTTCAACACAATATTATTGTGATAAGTGACAAAGTACATTTACGTCTTCTAGAAAAATATTAAAAGCAGTTAATTAATAATTCAAAAGTTCTGTCAATTTCGCACATTTATTAAACGGTATTTTAAGATAATGATCTCTTGTCAGGAATAAGTAGACTATTTTTTTTTCTTGTGGAAAAAAAAAGAAGAAAAAAGAAAAAGAAAGAGACAGAATAATGTGAAAGAAAATGGTGGCAATTAAAAACTATCAAAGATAAATTATGTATATTAAAAAAGAGAGAGTTGACATTTTGTTTATGATGATGTTGAATATGATAAAAGATACTATTCGAAATATTATTATATGACCAGTTTATCTGACGTCAATAATTTTTAACAGACACTCAATTATTTCTCTCTTCCTGTAAGCAAGTTAAATGAAGCACAAATTTACATTCTATTGAAAAAATGAATCTACTATTCTTTCATGATAACATACTTTTATAAAAGGAAAAAAGAAAGTATTTCTTCCTCTTAGATATCTTATTTTACATTAATATACAAAATGGCAAATTTAACATATACAATGTATATTAATACAACTTCTCTATCTCCACAATCAACAGTATCCATTGATTATAATGCATTAGGAGATCGTATTGGTACAATAATCTATTCTATTATATATATGTTAGGATTTATCGGTAATCTACTTGCTCTTATTACATTTTCTAGTAATCGTATGCGACAAATTTCAAGCAGTATATTTCTTCTTATACTTTCGATTTGTGATACAATTGCACTTATAACATCATTATGGTTTTTTTTGGCAGATGCATTTTCTATTCAATTACAAAATTATTCAGCACTTGCATGTCGTTTTCGAACATTTTTTGCATATGTATTTATGGATTTATCATCATGGTGTATTGTTGGTTTAGCATTCGATCGTTTTTTACGTACAGAAATACCTTTACGTGCTAAAATTATATGTACACCACGTAATGCATTAATTATGATTTTAATCTTTTTTCTTATTCTATGCGGTATTAATGGACATTATTTTTCAGCTGGTATTGGTCAAGAACGTGGTGGAAATCGAACAACAGCACATTGTTTAGAAAATCGTGATGAATATCCAACCTATTATTTTTTCTATAAAATTATATGGCCGAAAATTGATATGATCGTTTTTTGTTTTTTACCTGCGTGTATAATGATATTTTGTAATGTACGTATTATTTGTATACTTCGACGACAACGTCGACATTTTGAAAATGTTGGAAATGAAAATGGACATACAAAAATAACAAATATACAACAAACATTAAATGGTAGTCAGACAATTAAAAAAAAACCCTTATCACATAGAAGATCTATTGAACGACAAATGTCATTAATGATGTCATCATGTGTTATTGTATTTCTTTGTACAACAGTACCAGTGACAATTTATCTTATTTTACTTGAACAAGTTATTGTTAAATATCCAGATTTTGCTCGAGATAATGCTTATTATGTATTTATATTCCGTATACTTCGTGCTATAATGTATATTCATTTTGGTTGTAATTTTTATTTATATTGTTTAACAAGTCGAATATTCCGTGGTGAATTTTTACAAACTATAACATGTCGAAGAATAATGATTAATACAAATCAAGATGCCACAACAAGTTTTGTACTCAATAAAATTGTTGATGCATCAAATGTATAATGTTAAGAAATTCATTAATTTAATATAAGACGATTTTCTGATCATGGATTACTTATTCATATAATCAAAAAACAAAATTAATCTTCAAATCTTGTAATTATTTACGTACATCATGATGAATCACGAAGATATAGACATTATTTATAGCTTGAAGAAATTCATTAAAATTAAAAATCTAGAACATTAATTTACTAATAAATGATTTAACAGAAGAGAAAAAAAAGTTATCTTTTAAATGAATAACATCGCAATATCATTTTTTATTGTTCAGCCCAAGGTTATAAATTATCTGGAAGAGTACTTAACTCAATTAACTATTATTATATCTCTTTGTTCAAGATAATAGAGAATTTTAAAAAAGATTGATTATTAAATATTAACAAATTAGTGTCGCTTTGTTGTACTCTTGATTATATCATACGAGAACTTTTTTTCAATTAATAGAACAATACATTCTTTTTTTTACGTAGGTGTTGTCACTTTGAAATAATGCAGTAAATGTTTCGATAATAAATATATGACACTCAATATTCTATCAGAAATGTCCCTGAAGTATACATATCACTAGTGAAATTAATCTATTTTATTATTAAACACTTATTTTGTGTTAAATATGATAAATAACCCACGTGAGATAAATAATGTTTACTACTACTTCTGAACGCATCAATTACTTTTATTCGACTAATAGCATACATATATCAAATTTCAAAATCCCGCCTATTTCAATCTATAATGTTATCCAAAAAAGACTATTTAATTCATTTTATTCGTGTATTCTTCATTGGTCTTTTACTGAGTATATGTTCATTATTATCTTATATTTGGAATAAATATCAACCATTTCATCTTAGTATTGAATTACAACGATGTCAATCAAATATATCGCATATTAATATTTGGAATTGGTTAAATAATTTTCATTTTATTCATTTATTGCCTTCATTATCATTTTTATCAACATTAACATCATCAAAATGTCATTTATATATCAAAGATAATTATCCATTGAATATTAATAAATTTATTGGATTAATTCATTCGATTTTAATTGTTTATCTTGTTTATTATCTTATTTGTTTTTCACTTTTTCATTCTCATATGAAACATATACAAAATCGGCAATATTATTATGCTAAACTCTATCGACATGATCAAAAAAATTCAACATTTAGATGTTCAAATCGTTTATTGAAAACATAAAACAAAGAAATAACATTATTTGTTTTTCTTTTTTATTTATTTAACTTTACGTGCATTCGATCGTGCTTGATCATACAATTTTTTTAAATCATCGGTTAATCGATCATAAATTAAAACACCATTCTCATCAAAATAATTACCAACAGAAGTTAATAATGTTTGTGTTGATTTTGTTGTTTTATCTTTTCCATCATTAT
>CAJNOI010001474.1:314-14808 GCA_905250115.1 Adineta steineri | reverse complement strand
GGATTACAAATAGATCCAAACTATTGTCAGTTATTGTATGATAAAGCAGGTGCATTACGTTTACTCGGAAAGGATATGGATGAAGCGATCGAAGCATATCGCGCATTTCTCGCTGTTGCACCTAAAGACCACCGAAAAGTACCTGATTCATATTATGCAATGGCTATGTGCTATCTTATGAGCGTAAACGACCAAAGTTTAGAAAATGCTACAAAAATGTATCGAATGGGCGAAGAAGCAGAAAAACTGCAATTACCATGCTTTTTACCTTATGATCCAAGCATTAAAACTCCCATTAAACTTCAGATTGATTTCATATGTTCGATCGAAATAAAACTATCTACTCTTGGTATTGATAATAAAGCACGACTAAAAGATTCAGCTCGAATTGAAGTTATAGTAGAACAACGTCAATGGCAAAATCAGTTGTTAAAAGCGAAAAACAAACCAGGTCTTATTTCAATACCTTTTACTTATCAAGCCCGAGTTTCTCAACGAATAGCTAAATCCTTAGCTGGATTAAAATCAATTACATTTCGAGATATGGATCCAGTAAAAGATCATGTCTATGAACAATATGTATTGTCTGTGACAATTATCGGAGAAGCATATTCATGGGCACCATCAATTCAATTAATGATAGAAGATGAACGTCTCGATTACAAAAAATTATGTATCTATGGTTTTCCTAAAGATCAAGGAGAATATTTAATAAAAAAAGTATTTCGAATTGGAAGTAAAATGAATATTATCAATCCATATCTACGAATAGGTGCAAGTGACGGGAAACCAGTAATTCGTATTGATGAATTCTCATCAATTATGATGCAAAGTGAATCAGAATATGTAGTTAATATGTGCCGATGCTGTGGAGCAGCAAGTGCACCATATATTTGCAGTAATTGTAAACAAGCACGTTATTGCACAAACGAATGCCAAACTATGGATTGGCAGTTATATAAACATAAACTAATATGTATAAAAGAATGATCGTGATATGAGATCAGAAAAAGCATACTATTATATCGCTTGTTCTGTAGACTTTTATTACACTGAACTGGATAATAAAAGAAAGATATGTGCTACTCATGTAGATCAAACATTCGTGATTGTTATCTCGCTGTTGATCATTCATGTAATTTAAGATTTTCTGAAAATATTTTCTTAAACAAACAGCTCTTTGTTTTCTTTCATCATATTCATCTAATGGTTGCTACTGAAACCAAAGATAATTCAACTCGGATCGATATTGATACTCAGAATCCACCAGGGTGTGGGTGTGGACAAGCAAAAGAACTACACTCACACCTCCGAGTGTGTGAGAGTAGATCTGTTGATTAAATACAGTTCTCTGATCAAACCTTCAGAAAAATGAAAAAGAGATTAATAAAATATTGAAAAAGTAACTCTTTATAGAGATAAAGTAAACAATGCATTTGACAAAATGTTCTGATTGAAAGCTTCGATGATGCTCTCTAAAAATCTTATATTGAGTATCTAGTCACGATTGAGAGTGGGTAAGTGAAGAAAGACGCACAATCAAACCGCTACTATACCCACTCTAATTAACAGTATCGTCATATTGATTTAGTTTTTCCGACATCTCAATCACATTTTTACGAACAGTTAGTTGCCATGGAAAATAGAAGGAAGGCACGGTCTGTATGCTATCAAGTACTTTCTTATAGTATGATAGTGCGCAAGAATATTGTCTCATAGCTCGATAAACATCGGCAATATCTCTGTATAGAATAGCCAATAATGGATAACCAGAAGGCAATGCTTTAACTAGAATTTCGAAAGTCATCTCATAGTATGATAATGCCTCACCATAGTCTTCAACGAGAAAATGCATTGAACCGATCTTGTTGTAGTCCTTAGCTAGCAAAGGATGATTGGCTGAAAGACTCTTCCGTTTTCCTTCAAGCACCATTTCATAATAAGAAGCAGCTTTCATATACTCTCCCATTGATTCATGCGCCAATGCAATATTTCCATACGTGGTAACCGTATGAGCATGGTTTGATGGAAAACAATTGGTGAAGATCTCAAGTGCTTTTTGATAAAAGCAAAGTGCTGTCGAATTATCTTTCATCGCGTAATATACAGTACCAAGGCCGTAGTAAGTGAAAGCCAAAGCTGGATGATCTGATGGAAGACATTTTTGCTGAATTTCAAGTGTCTTTTGAAAATATGAAAGTGCATTGCAGTATTCCTCCATAGAACGATATACCTGCGCAATACCATTATAGGTTGCTGCTAAGTCTGGATGATCCGCTGCAAAGCATTTTTGTCGAATTTCAAGCGACTTGTCATAGTAGAAAAGTGCCTTTGAATATTCTCCTAATGATCGATGCAACAATGCAATGTTACAGTAGGTAGTTGCTACATCGGGATGATTAGATGGAAGAAATTTCTTTTGAATTTCGAGAGCTTTTTGGTAGGAGGATTGTGCTGTAGAATATTGGCCCACGGAATACAGCGCCAAGGCCATACCATGATAGACAGATGCCAACTTTGCATGATCAGATGGAAAAATTTTCCGATACGTTTCCATGGCTTTCTGATAATTAATAAGTGAGTCCACATAGTGTCCCATGGAGTAGTGCAACACAGCAATACCTTCATAGGTGTCTGCTAAGCTGAGATGATCAGGGGAATGACATAACTGTCTAATTTCGAGTGTCTTTTCGTAATAGAAAAGTGCCTTCTTATACTGTCCCATTGATCGATAGAGCGAAGCAAACTTGCTATATGAGTTTCCTAGATCAGGATGATTAGGTAGCAAACATTTCTGTTTGATTTCTAAGGCTCTTTCACAATATGAGAGTGCTTTCGCATAATCTCCCGTCGAGTCATAAACCATACTAATATTCTCAAACAGAGTAGCTGTATCGAGGTGATCAAATGTCGAGGATTTCTCATAGATTTCAACTGCTTTTTCATAATATACGAGTGCTTTGGAATATTCTCCCATTGATTGATGTACTGTACCAATATTAACGAAAGTAGAACCTAACTGTGGATGATTGGATGGCAATGACTTTTGCATAATGTTAATTGATTTCTCATAGAACGAGAGTGCTTTAGAATATTCTGCTGACAAGTAATGCACGGATGCCATGTTATTATAAAGAGTACCCAGATCAGGATGATTCGTAGGAAGAGATTTTTGTGTGATTTCGAGCGCCATCTGATATTATGAAAGTGCTTTGGAGTATTGTCCTAGTGCTTGATACGTTGCAGCGATGTTGCAATGAGTACCAGCTAGATATTGATATGGAACTTCTAAAGAATTTTGCATAAGTCCAAGGGACTTCTCATAATATAAAAGTGCTTCCGAATTTCTTCCTGCCGATCGATGCACCAAAGCGATGTTATGATACGGAGTTGCTAAATCTGGATGATCTTGTGATCTAGACTTCTGCATAATTTCAACTGCCTTTTGTAAATTTGATAGCGCATCGTCAAAGTTACATTTCAAACGATAAATACATCCGAGTTGATGATAACATAATGCCAGATCGTTGAAACTATCGATGGGAGTTGTTTTCTGTAAATTCTCATATATCTCTTTGGCTTTATCAATCTCATTCATTCTAATCATCAGTTGACCTATTCGAAACATGCTACTAACTTTACTTATTGTAAACATGCTAATCATTCCCCCTATCTCCTGCCTCATATATTTCGTAAGAGAAGCCAGCTGTGGATCATTATCATTTGTTAACGTTAAATTTACTACCCACAATCCATCTTTGATTAGGTCTATTTCGCCAATACGGAAAATAGTGTGCATTGAAAAAAGCACTTCTTTCTCTTCTTCCTTAAAGCAACTGATTTTGTCCAGTAATGCAAACGGAGTCTTTGATACTGATGAATCGATTTCCATTTGAAACAAAATTCCTACCACATCAGGGTTACCCGAAGCACTGTCTGCAAAAAAACAAGCTATCTCGCAATTCGTACTTGTTGACAAGAAGTTGTTGAATGATAAAAGACTACCTTCGCTTTTCTTCAGCTTTTCAAATTCAAGATGCGACATACCTTGCCCTCGGTAAACAGTCAACTGAGTTTGTTCGTGTGCCTCTGAGTGCAGTTGTTCGATTTGTTGATGTAGGTCGCGAAGAAAAAATCCCATTTTAAGTAAAACCGTGATATTTTGGGTCCTAAGCGCATTGTTGAGTAGTCCGTAAATAAAATATTCCCGAGTGTACCACCAGATAGATAGTGATGGATTATATTGTTTTTCGAATTCCTCAAATTTTTGCCTTTCTTTATCAGTTTTAGCATATTGAGAACGGCCGAAATCAGTGAATTCTTTCTTTGAATTTATATCGGGAGAAATTTCAAGAAAACTTTCTTTCAGTAATTGAGAATACATAAAAGATTGATCAAGTTCGTCCAAACTGGTAGCATGAGTTGGTGCGACGATACTTATTGGTATCATAATACTATTCAAGTGACGAACATCTCGCCTGATTGCATGATATATAGATTCAATTTCAGTGTAAATTCCCTTTACTTTTCTACATTTGTTGATCATGTGCTCATATTTTGACTTATCCTCGCATAAAATATAGGCACAACATAATTGTGCTAATCCTTCGATCGTTGACATGATTTGCTGATGAAGATCAATCGAAGTAATCATGAAAATATGCCCGTCGTCGTTGTTAATTATAAAATCAACACATTTGTCAGGATCAGTGAACATTTTGAATGACTTCACCCAATGGTAAAGTCCTGATCTGGAACCTTCAATGTCTTTTTCCGTTACAGCGATGTCAGAATTCAACCAAACAAGAGTGATATATTCAATGGCATGCGATTTAACACGATGCGAAGATGTACTATCTGTCGTGTCATTACTGACACTAGTCTGTTGATGCGATGTACCAGTCGAAATGTTACATGATGTGGAAGATTCTTGTGAAGCCATCAGATATAAGATACAGAGTTTAGTAATAGAAATTTCGCAGTTGTATAAATTTTGTATCGTTTTTGTGCATGCGTCTTGTGTAACTTTCAGCACTATTAAATAACGATGTGAAAGTTTCGTACCATTTGAAACACGTTGTTTATTCTCTTTGTTAAGATTGATTATTCAGAGGGTTTCTTATTTTTTCATGGTAAGTGTAGCATATTTTTCAATCCTTTCTTTTTTGTCAGTAGCTTTACAAGTAAAGAGAAATAAAACAAGTAATATACATTATAAGCTACTACATCAACAAAAACAAGCGATTTTCTTTCTTTTTTTCGAAAATGTACAATAGACGAGGGTATGATTTTACAATTAATATTTGAGATGGGTAATGGTGTGGATGGCATATATATGGTTGAGGGTGTGGGTGTGGGTGTGTGTGTGTGGGTGTGGGTGTGTGTGTGTGGGTGTGGGTGTGGGTGTGTGGGTGTGGGTGTGGGTGTGTGGGTGTGGGTGTGGGTGTGGGTGGGTGTGGGTGTGGGTGTGGGTGTGGGTGTGGGTGTGTGGGTTTGGGTGTGGGTGGGTGTGGGTGTGGGTGTGGGTGTGGTTATAGGTGTAAATGTAAACCTTTTCAACTCAAACCCTCACCTACACTCTCACCCACAGACTCATGTCTTAGCTTCGAACGATTAATACTACTTCATCGCTATTTAGTAAAATGCGCTTTGACATGTGCTGATCGTTCTCACAGTATATTTGCAATGAAAAAAAGAGGAAGAGAAAAATCACGACTAATAATGGTAATGCTGTTGAAACTTCACATAGTCGATGAAGGCTGTGTATGTAATATTAGGCTGTAAACAGCTGAAGCATCACTCCAAGTGGTTTGGTGGTCAGGTAATTTGATATCAAAAACCTATTATTAGCGACCAGGCAAATATACTTCCTTTCAGAAAGCATATGATATTCTCGGAATATTTTCACACGATCCGTGAGTGTAGAAAAGAAGGTATCGATGCTTGAAAAATATAATTATATTACTTTGTCGTTCAACACAGGAACATAAAAAATATGCAATCGATCTTAGTTATCTTTACTGCTCTGTCTTTCTTCTTCGAGTATTCATCATCACAACAATTGGATTGTCATGATCTTTGTGATTATCTAGTCACCTACAATATTACACAGGCCCTATCCAAGTCTGCCGCTGTAAGTGCCTCTCGCTTCTGCGATCCTAACCTCTGGTACTACTGCCCTCATTATGGATCTGTAGCCGACCAAGCAAGTAGTCTGACTGATCCTGACAATTCAGATAATGGCTGGAATTCTATTGGCTATGCCCCACAATATGTTCAACTGGACTTGACTGAGAAATACCGCGTTTCATGCGTTCGTCTTAAAGTTCATATGAGTTCGCACGGGCCGACACATCATACTCTTTGGGCTGGTGATAACCTGAATCGCTTGCGTGTAGTGAAAGAGCTTATAAATGAAACAGCTCCGAATCGCCCATGGCTTAATGTAACATTTAATCCTCCATTGGACGAAGTCCGATTTTTACGTCTCACGTCAACGGTCAGTCCCTCGTGGATAGGGTGGTGGAAGTTTCTAGTCTATGGAAATTAAATGCTAATTTTGGCGTTTGCTGCACCTGTAACTGTTGTTTGTTCAGTTGCTTTGATAATAAATTATTTCTTGATTATAAGATACTGTGCTGTACTGAAAATAAATTGATACTATACGAAATTTAATATAGTTTCAGAGAAATGAGCCCGTTCTCAACATCTTTCAAGAAGAACTTGATGAGCTCTATACAGTAAATTAAAGATAAATTCGATTTTATTGAACATCAAGGAAAAAACTTACCCGTTTTCAAATTGTTATGAAGTGTTCAAAGTATTTTAAATTTTAGAAAATAGAAATCGAAGCAGATATCATCGATAATGTGGATGAGGGTGCCAACGTGGGTAACAATCTATTTCTTATGAACAAATTTGAATGATTTCAAACATGTAACATTGAAATCTTGAAAAAAAACTATTACTCTTTGTTGTCTATGCTATATAGAATAAGCATCTTCCTGACAGATTTTAGGAATGAAACATAAAAATGTTTCTCCCAAACAAAACTATCAGTTCTGAATAATTTTAACAATCTTAAGATTCTAGTGAAAATAGTTAATTGCATTTCCTTGAATCATTAATTAATAGTTTATAATATAGATCTTTAAAAGTTATTTTATATAAAGATATGTATAGTTGAGAATCAATGAGAAAGATAACAATAAGTAGAATTTACTTGTCAAGTATAACATGAAACGAAATATTACATATCTACTTTGTTTTGCCATTCTTTCTTTTTTCTTAGTAGATATCGTCTCACCTTGTGCATTACAGATAAGAATAGCTGTTACTTTTTTCATCTTCTTTTACATTTTTTATCGACAATTCAAACTTCAACTGCTTTCAATTGTAGTCTTGATAAGTATATAACAAACTATTTAAGATACAAACTTCATAAACTAGTATAAATGATGATCGATAATGATTTTAAACATCATTTCTGACAACTATAACAAAAAATCATATTTTTTTTTCATTTCTCCCAGTTCTTACGACATCTCTCTAATAATATAAGTGATTGTATTTCTTAACAAATCAAATTAGATTATATGTCTATCGATCATCCCACGTGTGTATATCATACAATTTTTTTTTATTTTAGTTCAATTAAATAATACAAATGACACGGTATCAAAAAACGTAAAAAATAAATAATATTTGAGTTTCAAAACTCATTACTTTTTTTGTTTTTATTTAAATAGAATCGAACAATTTGAAACATTATTTAAATGTGATATAATTGATCTCAAAAAACTTAAAATTCTTGCATTTAATGGTTAATTTATTTGATAAAAAGTTAATTTATAAAGCGGAGTTATTTTTTCATAGGTTGTCCAACTGATAATGGTATTCGTAGTTTAACATGGAAGGTAAAAACAAACTCAATATAAATATTAAATTTAATCTAAAATAAATACATAGATTCTATTGAATTATCTTCTACTTGATCAAACAAAATGGTCATCACATCTGTCTAAACAACGGTACCAATTAAATAATTAAGAGTTAATTTATTTTCGAAATTATATTCAGAGATTTATATCGTGGTTATATTCGAGAAACTATCATACAACCAGGTCTTGCATCATCACCTCAATCGAATATCGTTGATCATGTTCGTTATTTACTTAAACAAATATATTTCTTTCAAACATTTATTTTCATATTTAGCCTTTAAATTCTGCACCAAATAGTTCCTGGGCCGTTTATTTTAAAGAGAATGAAGTATTATTACAAATTGATAAAGATGTTCGGTTTGTTACTAAATCAAATCTTTTTAATTTATATTCTTATTTTGTTTTTTCAATAGACGTCTTTGTCCAGATTTATCATTTTTTCAACGTCAAACAGAGTATCCATGTGCTGAAATAATGAATCAAGAAGTTGGTTTTGAAAGTTTACGTAAACGTATTGTATCAACATCACTTAAAGTTGAATCCCATTCTCAATCACGTTTAACTGGTCGATTAGAATTTCAATCAAATAATTCTTTACAACAAAGTATAAGAAATGATAATAGCGAATATGAAGTATTAGCTAACGGATGTGAAGCACATTGGGAAGTTGTTGAAAGAATTTTATTTGTTTATTCAAAACTGAATTCCGGACAAGGTTATACACAGGGCATGAATGAAATTATTGGACCAATTTATTATACTTTTGCTACAGATCCAAATACAGAATGGAGAGGTAAGGACAGGATGAATACAAAAATATTTGTGATCATCTTTTTTCCGTTTTAGAACATGCTGAAGCAGATACATTTTATTGTTTTACAAGTTTAATGACACATCTTCGAGATAATTTTATGAAAATTTATGATAATTCAGAATTCGGTATACTTGGACGTATGCAAAAATTTTTATCATTATTAAAAAAAATTGATAATGAAGTCTATGAGTTATTGGATAAACAAAAATTAAAACCAGAATTTTTTGCATTTCGTTGGTTAACATTATTACTTTCACAAGAATTTCATTTACCAGATGTTTTACGTATATGGGATTCATTCTTTGCTGATCAAGATCAAAATTTTCAATTTTTACTTTATTTTTGTTGTGCTATGGTTACGTATGTATATCTAGATTATTTCAAATACTTAAAAATTTTCATCATGTTTTAGTCTTCAACGAGATCAAATTTTAAATGGGGATTATTCACAAAATATTAAATTATTACAAGTTAGTTTAACCTATTTTGTAATAATGTTTTACAAAAAATTTAATTTTTAGCATTATCCACCAGATACTGACATCCACAAAATTATAGAAAAAGCAGCTGAACTTAAACGTATTCATTATATATGAAGATTTAATCAAATATTTACATCTATTCAGATAATTATTCCAAACATTTATGTTGAATGCAATATGAAGTCTTCTAATAGAATTATTTTTCATTCCTATATGTATAGTTTTTGTTATATAATTAAGTAATTGAAATTATTAATAATATTTTTGTAATTTGACTATTTGTTTTTTTTGATAATAAAATTCTATTTCAATACAGTTTTAGATTAATAATACTAAAACCCTGTAGATATATATAAATAAAAATGACAACTGTTAAAGAAGATGAAGATATATTTGAAATAGTAGATTATACTACAGCCTCGGATTGGGAACGGTAAAATAAAATAAAAAGTTCGAATTTGAATTTTTATTGTTTTTCATAGATTTATTGCAAGGATAGAAGAAATTCTTTCGGAATGGAAATTAAATGGTCCTGAAATGTCCAATACTGAAGTTTGATGAATTATTGTATTCAAATCTTTCCTTTATTGAATATTATTAGGTTGATTTTGCTGATGGGGAATGGATTGAACATAATGAAGCACTTGAATTTGGAGATCATTCTTACACTATCACACATTTTTCATTACAAATACCAGAAAGTACTTCATTATCAACTACAGAAATTAATCCACAAATGACAACATCAGTATCGTTTGAAAAACAAACATGTATAGAAAAAACAAGATTTTTTTAAATTTATTTGATTAAATTTATTTAGTTATTCCACCAAGAGCAATGGCTGATATGATGTCAAGACGAAATGATTTTCCATCTCGTTCACCGTATGTTCTATTATCTATATAAGGGAAAAAAAGAAGCTTGTTAGTGTAATTCCTTTGAGGCTAAAAGGAGCGCAATTATTTTCTCTTAGTGTAAGCTCATTTACTAATAATTATATTGTTTAGTATCGTGCTGCCAAAAAAGTGAGTACTAAATGCCTATAACTTCTATAATGCTACGAGTATGATAATAATATATATCAATAGTAATTCATAGTCTGTCTTAAGTGATGATGATGGGTGAAGGTTGAAAATATTGAAAACCTGATTTAATATACTTTTATTTTTAGATATTTATCGCATTGGTATGGTCTACGCGAATTTATTATTCTGGCGCCGAAACGTAATAATGATGCTGTGACAGATGAAGATCGTGCTAATCTTTTACTCAGTTCAACAGCTATTGCTGTTTCAAATGTGGGATGGTGAAAAAATTAATTTGATTGTTTATTAAAAGAATTCATTATTTGTTTTCTAGTAATGTACCCATATTTATTCGTGTACAACATGAATGGCGTAATATGTTTATTGGTCTATGTGAAGGTTCAGGTCTTCGAACACATTTTAATATATGTCATTTAAAAAATGCTCCACATCAATATAGACATTTAGCTGGTTTATTAGAAATATTTAAATCAAAATTAGTATATATATATTTTTTTGTTTATCTTTAAATTAATTCATATGTATTAGGGTGCGAATATTTCAAATGATACAATTGTTATGGTTGCTGTTCGATTTACTTATGTATTAAAAGAATTTGAATCAACTACAAGTCGACAAGCCTTACCTCGAGATGAAGCAGGCATGCCAGTATTAACTGATCTTCCATTTGGATCTCTTTATGATCCTGTCAGTGGTCTTCACCTTTCATGTACATGGCCAATATTTTCCGAAGAACTTGTTACTGAAAATGATGATTGTAATGATTTCGATCCATTACTTTCTCAACAATGGGCTATTGGTGTTACTTTATTAGATGATTTACCTGTGTTACTTACTGAAGCTGTTCAAGAATATTTAAAATTATCAACTCAACGAGAATCAATCGAACAATTACTTGGTAAAATTCAAACTAATGATGGTAATTTCGATTTTTTATCATAAGGATATTAATTAATAAGAACAGATTAAGAAAGTAAAAATATTTGAATAATTTTCAGACAGTCGAAATAAATCGAATAAATCTCGTGAGTAAGATTAAAAAATAATTTGCTCCATATACATCAGATTTATTCAATATTAAAAAAAATAAGATATATTCAATGAATGTTTTATTTAGAACTAACAAATAATTCAACGAATATGGCTGATCCAATAAAAAGAATCTCTGATAGTCGTACACAACAATATTGGACATCGTTTTCATCCTCAATTTCGAATACAACAAATAGATTACGTGTTAATATATTTAATCCTCCCTTACCTCCAAGTGTTGTAGAAAAAACGATTGAAGTAAACAATATTTATTTTCTATAATTTAATATCGAATCTATTTCAGTATCTTTTCAATGAACGTCCAACATTATCAAGACAACGATCCCTCGTTGAAGAATATCCAGAAAATACGGAACGAATACGTCAATTAAAATCAGTACCAAAAGATAGTTTTGTCTATCGTCTAGTTGTATGTTTTGCTGCGATCTGTAGTTTACCTTCATATAATCATCTTCGTTCAATTGCTCATATATGGTTTGATGTTGTACAAGAACTTCGTACACATTGGGAAACAGGAAAATTAATTCCTGGGTAAATAAAATAATTTCTAACCAAAAATTTCTAATAGAATAAAATTTTAGATTAGAATCTGGTTCACCTAATTTATCATTTTCAAAATTTTATCAAAATTTACAAATGCTTAATTGTTGTATTGAACATCGTTTACGACATGAAAATGATACAACAACTGTTGAAGAACAACAACAACCGCCTCAGCCACAACCGCAGCCTGAATTAGATGAAGATGGTGATGAATTTTATGAATGTTCATCAACAGTTCCACTATCAAAATCTAATCTATCAGAATTACAACCTGACGGTCGTCTTAAACCATGTGGTGATTTAAAATTACTCTATTCAAATGATATTCTCTATATACCTATTACTCAGGTAATTAATTTATATTTTCAATCAAATCTTATAAAATAATTTAGGAATGTCCACCAGCAACAGAAGATATGCTTGATGAACAAACAATTGTATTAACTAGTTTAGGGTCTGGTGAAGAAGCAACATTATTACGTGCGAAAATGCAAAGTCGATCACTTCTATCCGATATGGAAAGTTTCAAGGTAATTTAAGATGAAATAACGTTACAATACAATTCAATCCTGTTTTAGGCAGCAAATCCATTAGGTACAATAGAAGATTTCGTTCGATGGTATTCCCCACGTGATTGGATTGAAATAGAAGAAATCGATAAAGATGGAAATATGCAAAAATCTTATTCACTAAGCCAACGTATGCAATTACCAGATAATTTATGGATGGAAGTATGGCAACAAGCACGTCCAATATCTGTTCGACGTCAAAAACGTTTATTCGATGATGGAAAAGAAGCTGAAAAAGTTTTTAGAAATTAATTTCTATTTTCATTTAAAACGAAATTTATTTTTTAATAGATTCTCCAAAAATTATCATCATTATCACCTGGTGAAATTCTTGAACAATTAATACCTGTACTTTTACATGTTGTCTATGACCGCATAACAAAAAACAGTATTTTTATTGTTAATTATATAATCGAGTTCTTTTTATTATTTCTGTTTAGTTGAAGATATGGAAGAACAAAATTCATCAGTTTTATTTGAAACATTTTATGCTAAATCAGTTCTTCTTGTTAAAGGAAAAGATGAACGAAAAAAGAAATTACAACAAGTAAAGAATTTGAACTATTTATATATATATTGTAAGTTATTTTCAGGATTATATTGAATGTCTGACAGTTATTGAACAACATATGTGTCGATTTCAATCATTTAAAGAAAAACTTTTTCCTTCAGATCTTAATCAACAAGAAAAAGTTCTTTAAAATGTTTTTTATTCGTTAAAAATAATTAAATTTATGTTTTATCTAGGAAGAAATGACACGATTTGCAATAGAATTACATACACGTCCTGAGATGCCTGTCAAAGGTGCTGCAAATAGTCGATTAGGAAAAAAGTTAGCATCTCTATTTGCTACATCGAAACCTTTATCAACTCAAGTAAATTTCAAATTTATTAATATCTATTTATTTTATATATATATATATATTAATAGGGTAGCAACAATGATTTATCCGAAGTTAAAAATCAATTTATGACACCAGCTGGTAAAGAATATATTCTTCGTGCATCAATAGCTCGTCCATCTCAATCACGTTCAAGACCATCCCCACAGCGAATGTATTGTATGTTAGCACAAGATGAATTTCGATTATGTGGTGCCTTCTCCGAAGATACAACATTTTTTTAAAAACAAAATTGTAAACCATAAACTTTTCGAATCTTTTATTTTCTGGTGTATGTGTATCTTTTTATTTATACATTTTCCGTTTTTTTTATGCAATATAACGGTCTAAGGCGATATGATTAGTACAACTAACAATTGTAGAATTACATTAAAGTCTTTAGATCATATCATTATATATACTTTACTTTAAATAAAAATACTTGATAAATCAATATAAAGTTCTATATAACTTAAAATTTTCAACTTCTCGAAAAAGAACATTTGACCTTAGTTTCATGAATTATTTAGGACAAATTTCTATTATATCTATACTTCATACATATATACCTTTTATCTCGTCGAATCGAGAAACATTCTCTATTGTTTATCGTTTACAAAGGAATAGTGTAAATACCTACATACGGACGAATGTCTTTCTGTTTCTTGTGTTACATGGACGTCCGCCATTATTATGGTCATCCCCCGTACTCTATATAAACGCCCAGTTAACTAAACTAGTCATATGTGTTGTTCCGAATAGAACAGATTCAACATTATCGTATAATATTATCAGCTATTAAAGTATCAACATTATGAAGTAAAACGAAATATTTATTTGTAAAATTAATAAATTATTTTGTTTGTGGTTGATTTTTAGTATCTCATCTTTACAAAATTTCTTATCAGGATCAACACGTAAACGACCAGTATTCGATCGTATCGATAAAGAAAATATTCCAATACTTACGTAAGTTATTTTATATGATTTTGTTTTCGAAAAAAGATTTAAACTTCATCTATTCTTAAAGTGATTCGGGAATTCCATCAAAACAACCACGTGTTGCACTTGGATCAGCATTAGTTGATAGTAATCTATTTAACTTAAGTTAGTCTTATTCTTATAAAAATCTTTTATTTCATTCTTATGTTTCTTTTTTTTT
>CAJNOI010001473.1:2335-14815 GCA_905250115.1 Adineta steineri | reverse complement strand
TATAATATAAAAAACAATGAGTATTTATATCTATAAGAAGGAATGTATACTTTAATCTATCCTACGCATTAATATATGTGAGAAGAATAGTTAATTAATGGTGAATATGAATAAATACATAGCAATGTATATTTTGTATTTGTTTATAAAAGATAGATAAGAAAAAATATATCTTTTTTGTTCTTAATACGTGCAAATATGCTATTGCATAAATACTTTCTTTTAAAGAAAGAGAAGGAAAAAAGGAAACAATGTAGAATGAAGATAACAGAAGAGAGAATATAGGAGAAAAAGAATAGGTAGAAGTAGATTACATTTATTATATTACTTTTATTTTCCATCTGCACATCAATGTGTTATCGAATAAAAATCATATTGATCAAAATCAGGTTGTTTATAATGGTTACATAATTATACATCACAAATATCTATAATAAATTAATTAATTCATAGTAATAATAATCTAATTTTCATTCAGATCTTTGACAATATATCGATCAATGGAAAATTTCAATTGAGTTATCATAATAGCTTGTAAATGATGATGGTATACTGGTAGAAGTTATATAATAATTATAATGATGTGGAACTATTATCTAGAATAAAGAAGATTTTATTAGATATCTGCTTTATATGAATTGAAAGCAATATAAAAGATTAATAATAATGACTGATAAAATAGATATATATATATATTTAGAATAAAAAGAAATATTAATTGCTTATTGTTCTCCATATTATCTTTGATGTTATATATTATCATTACGATCGTTAGATGTATTGGAAAATGTTGCCAATTTATGTTTGATAATGAAATTAGCACGCTTTATCATATGTTGTCGTCGTATCTCAATGGCATCGAACACAAGGTTTTGCCATTGTGCTGTTGATTGAATAAATCTATTTTGTAATGTAAATTTCTTTTTCTCCTTTTCAATAATTGCATTAAAATCATTTCCCATTCGACGACTAGTAAGAACAGCTTGATGAATAATATCATGTTTTAGATCTTGAAGTTTCTTGATTTCATTGGATTGTTCAGCAGTTTGATAGGATTGTTTGAGATGATTATCAATATCACTAATCATATTTTCGATCAAGTTAGATGCTGATTGTAATTGTGTTGATGTTAGACGATATTCTAACAGAACAATATCTTCGAGTATCATCATTTGTTTTTGTGTAGCTTGCCATATTCGTCTTCCTGAGAGAATCTAAAAGAAATTAAAATAGATTTTAATAAAAAGTTCAATTTAACAAAGTATAGATTTTGTTCTTACTTGTGACTTATTTGGTTCGACTTTGAAAAACTCTTTTAGTAATTGATGATCAGTTGCATCGAGAATTAACATCTCTCTTTTATATTCATAGTCATATTGTATTGATCGTTGTTTATCTTGTACAAATTTTTGAAGAACTGAAAATAAAACTTTCATTTCAGATGAACAGCCACTATGTTGAACCATTTTAATAATTATGTGTTGTTCAAACTGTTGTACAGCATATTGTGCTTGTTGAAGATGCTTTTCGATTTGTTTTTGTCGTTGTTCAACAAGAGTTTTCGATCTACCATATGCATGACATATGGAAGTCTTTTCAGCTAAATGTTTCGCCATACGACCTGTCCATATATTTTGTGTTATACCAATATGATGATAATAGTTCCATTGTGATTGTTGTAATTGTAAACAATACAATCGATCAATTAAATTTGTATATTCACGAATAAACAAGATTTGTTGTTCTTGATTCATCAGCTGATTAAGTTTATTTGTATTAGCAAATGCAGTTGATAATATTTGAATAAAGATATCATCAGATATATTCTTATAATCAGCTGAATCATTTGTAACCATTTGTGATTTCTTTTTCTTTGTTGATACATCTTGATTTAATTCAATAGTCGTTTTATTATCCATGACTTGTTGTTGAACAATTTCATTCTTTTCTATCACATTTGTCGAATGGTCCACTACAGTTTCGTTTGTGACTTCATCAGATATTGAAAGAACATCATTATCCATGACCATATTTGATACTTTACTGACTGAATCTGTGTTCTGATTTAGTTTACGAAGTTTTCGACGATATCGTTGCAACTTACGATTACCACGGCTTTTCTTTTTACGTTTGTCTTGTTGTAATGATTGAAAATTTTGTGATACTTGTATGATTTGTTGCTGTTGCTGCATATCAGAATACGATACATAATGATCTTCTATAAAACTAGTATGCATTGATTCCATAACTGTAATAGTATTCTAATTTCGATGAAGAACGATAGATCTGAAATATAAATAATAACTGGAGATTAGAATATGTTATTGTTTTGCATAATATGATGCGTATTAAAAAAATTCATGAATATGATTATTTAATAAGAGACATACGAAAAAAGCAAAAAAAAACGATACGATATTATGTTATAAGAAGTGAGACAAAATAAATATTGAGATGCTGGAATAATCATATATTATCATAGTTCAATTCTAAAATAGAAGATTAACATTTCGAGTCTAAAGAACTGTGCAAAACATGATAATCTAACCTTATTTCTTAAATACTTGTAGGATCAATATTGATTAGCATAGATTTCGGTGGCTTCTTCTTCACTAATAAATGCTGAAGAGATTTGTTGGTTCCTGAACCAATTTTCAATGTCACGTTATTCATTGATGAACCAGGATATACATAGTACTTGTTCCATAATTGACGTAGCTTTTGTGGAAAATCTGACATTGGACCACTTGAATAAGTAAAATGAACACGAACTTCTTTCTTATTCCAAGTTTTTTGTTCTAGTTCACTTGGATCTGAATCCATCTGCTGCTGCTGTTGTTGTCGTTTTCTTTCTCGTCGTGTTGGTAAATGAATTAGTTTATCATGAAGTTGTCGATAAATATCATTATCTAATTGTTCCATCAATGATATAACATTATTTTGTTTAAAGAACTGTTTAAAATGATATGAAATAAATTTTGGTGGATAACCATTCAATAATAATGTCAGTTCAATATGTAGTCGTTCTTCATCGAAATCTTTCACATGTGAACAAAGACGAACTGCTCGATAAAGAGCACCTTTAATTGTATTACGATGAACATGACGTGGATGATCAGATTGAAATGGTAGAATGTAAGGTACTGCTGCTGGTTTATGAAAAACAGTAGTTTTCAATTGTCCTTCATTGTTAAAGACTGAGACATCAAGAAATTCTGCAGTTGATCCAACTGATCGAGTAATATTAATATTTTCATCTGCATTATTTACTTGATCAAGTAAGATATTAAATTGATCTAAAGGAAGATTCGTGGTCATGAAAACATCATCAATATATCTATAGAATAAATAAACAAAATATTGAGAAAGATACAAATTTATTTTCTTACCGGCCATATAATTCATTATGAGCTTTTTGATGTTCAATTAATGATTGTTCCCATTTTAACATATAAATATTAGCTAAAGTCATTGTAAATGGTGATCCCATGGCTCCACCACGAATTTGTTTATAATATTTGCCTTCATAAACAAATGAGTTTGTATCCAAAACTGTTTCAGCTAATTTCATGAGAGTATTAATTGCCATCCCATTGATTCTACCATTTGTTGCACGTTCATTTAAGAATTGTTCTAATGCAACAAGTGCTCCATGTCTTGGTATCATTGTATAAAGGTCAGTAACATCAAATGTAATAAATTTTGTTGTTGATGTTAGAAGACTAATACTTTGATAAAACTCGAGTCGTCGAACAAAATGAATATCATTAATAAACGTTGTTTGTTTAGTTGCTTGATCAAATATTGGACGAAGAAATTGATCCAAGAAATGTGATACACCTATAGCTGGCGATCGTATCATTGATATGATTGGTCTCAATGGTGTACCAATCTAAACATAAAACAATAAAAGATTGAATACTATTAGTATAGTCCATAATATAATTACTTTGTGTGGTTTTGGTATAAAATAAAGATGAGGTAATTCGATTGTTTGAATATTTGGATACATGTATTGTTTCCAAATATTAAAATTATTTGCTTTCTTATTTAATAATGGCGTTAGTAATGCTACAATTTGATCATAATGATCTTTAATTGGATTAATACCACTTTCAATTTCTTGATAAGCTTCAGTTTTCTTCATGTATGCAAGTGATTTATCATGATAACTATTAGCACTTGCTAAATGAAATACTTTACTTTTATCTGATCTTCGTATAATTATATCATGTTTATTGCGAATGCGTTTAATAGTCTTTATCATTTGTTGTTCATATTGAGCACGAGCTAATAATTTAGGTGGTAATGGTGTTGTATGAGATATTAACAGTAAATCTTTGATTGCTGCAAAAAAGTCGTTAGCTCGTTGATCAGAACCTAATACGCAATTGTCATGAAAACTATTTTTAAATGAATCAACAAGTGCTTCATATTGTTTTGTAATTCTAATATCTACTGATGAATTTGAGAAATGACTTTGACAAATTGGTATAAAAGGTGGCCCATTAGCAAGATATTCAATATAATTTAATGAAGGATATGGAGCTACTTCAATGATTGGTGATGATAAATGAATATGGCTAAATTTCTTTAATGCATTGCTCCGGTGGTTGTTCCAGCCACCTGCTTTTCTTCTATAACCACCGGAGCTTCCTCGAAAAAAGACACCTTACGATTAGTAATTAATTCAGCACGTTTAATAATATTTGACTGACGTGAAGAAATAGCACTTAAAATACCAACAAGTAATTTTGGTAATGGAACGTGTACACCAGCAGATTCAATTATTTTTTTCTTCTCACTAGCAATAATATTTGTATGATTTCGAGCTATTTGCTCATTTGTACTAATCTCTAATAATATCAAATCATATTTAAATTGACCGATCATTTTTTGACGTCGAGATAATATTGTTGCAGATTCATCTTGATGAAGTGCTAGATTTTGAACCATCTTTTCGATATTATCTATTGAATGATCAAGAACATTATATGAAGCTGGTAATCGTTTTATGTAGAGTCGTTTTTTTAATATGGCAACATTTTGTTCAGCTTGTTGTTTGTCCATTGTTGCTTGCCAAATCATTTTTGCTGAAATAATCTAAACATAAATCATAATTTATAATATCACACATTTCATTATAATAATTCAAACCTGATCTTCAGATAGTTTTAAATCATAGAATGTTTGCACTAAATGATAATCAGTAGTATCAAATTGTAATAATGATTTTTTGTATTCAAAATCAGTCGATAATTTATGTTGACCTTTACGTACAAATGCATGAATTATTGTTGATAATTTTTGTAAATCGATCGATTGTCCAAATTCTATTTGTTTATGTTGATTTAAATTAATTTCAGCTTGCTTTAATTGCTCTATAGTTGTCTGTCGATATTTTTCAACATTTTTTTGTGTTACAAATTGAATTTGATCTAATTTATTCTCTTTAATGAATTGTTTTGATAATTTCATGGACCATACTCCTGTAGCGACAAGAATCTAGTAATAATCTTTCCAAAAATCTTGTTTCAATCTTAAATAGAATAAATCGTTGACAAGTTGAGCATATTCACGAGTATATTTTAATTTTTCTGGTGTATCTAATAATCGAATGATATCTTCAGTACCTTCTAAAGCTGTTGATAACATCTTTTTAAAAATATGATCAGATGTCTTTAAATAATTTGGTTTCACAGCTGATGTTGACCTGTCCGACTTATCCTTTGGTTGAACTACATCAAGAAATGGAGCAGTAGTAGAACGTAGCCGTTTTTCAAGTGGTTGTACCATAGAGATTTGACTAACTGATGTAGTAACACCTGTTGGTCTTACCTCTCGTTTCCTTTTTGTTACCGTTGTTACAGCATCTTCAAGTACATCTTGTACTTCCTATTTAATATAAATGAAGAAAATGAAATCTTTACTTTTAATACAATTATTATACTACTTGTTGGTTCAATTGAACAAGATCTTGTACGTTGATATTTTGATTTATTAAATCTGCTATATTTTCAACATCAGGTTGATATGATCGATCATTATATGTATTGATCATCATTCTAATTGTTTCAGTATTTAATCCTTGTTTCTTTAATTTTGCTTTAAATCTTTGTATTTTACGATTACCACGAGATTTTTTCTTCTTCTTTCGTGATTCTTCTTGTTGTTCATCATTGTCGGACATTATAATTAATAAAATAATAGAAATCTAGAATAAAAGATATAAATAAGCATATGATTTAAATGAAGGCAAAAAGAAACAAAGATAAAAGTTTATTTTATTGAAAATGTGGATTCATTCGAGGATTTGTTAATGTTCGTGTTTTCTCATGTAAGATTACCGGACGACGAACAAGATTTTCACACCAGTTATTATCATGACCATCACTCACTAATCGAGCATTGATATCATTGCTATTATTATTTTCAACAATCATTCCATCAAGATGACCAAGTGTATTTAATTTTGTTTGAGCATGTGTAATGAATAATACTTCAATTAAACAACAAAATAATTCTGTAGGTTTGTCTGGCATCGCGGCAATAATTGTAGCATTGTAAAGATCAAGATGCAAATTCGGTTTAAGACATTCACGTTTATCTCTCAATACTTGTATTTGTTTTAAACGTTGATATGCAGAAAATGTATAATTATCAGATGGCATTGATAGTAAATTATTTCTAAGTGAATTTTGTATTTCTGTTTTTAACATAGGTACAAAATCCCAATATTGTGGATTACAATCAAGAAATAGCTGGATAGCTGATGAACAACGAATTGAATGTTTATAAAGTAACATAGTATCAACTATTAATTCTCTGGAATTAATGTATGTATAGTAAAATAGATATATATATCGAAAAGAATTTAATTACTCTTGTGATTTAGTTTGTTGTTGCATGTGTGTACTATTTTTTGAGTCAAGTATAAATTCATGCATGATTCGATTTCCATGTTCACGATGATCTATATATAGAAGATAATTATCATTTATTAAAAATAAAATATACTAACATTTGAGTTGTTCATCCAGTGTTAAAGATGTATATCCAATATAATCATATTGACCACAAGGACATGTCAATGCATAGATGATATTCTTTGTAGTACACGTCTAAATCAATGAAAGAGATGAAAACATTATACATGTGATAGTATATACCGTTGGACAATTGAGAATAGCTTCGTATCCATTGACAAAACGATGTTTTTGTGCTGAAGAAAATTGAACAACTGGTTGATTTTGTCGTCCATGAATAAAAATATCTTTAATTGGAAAACAAAATCGACATGTAACTTGTTTACATGGTTCTAGACCATAGAGAGCTTTTGGTTCATCAATAGAAAAGATACCATGATGATTGTATAATGATGGTTGAGCATTACGAAAACAACATGTTTTCATAAAAAACAATTCACCTAAAATAAATACATAATCATATGATCATACAAATAATAAAATTATACCATCAATTTGTAGATAAAATTCCATAGCTAATGCATGTTCAATAATTCGTAATTCTTTCATACCAATAGTATCCATTGCAAGTAAACCATATCGAATTCGTTCTTGTACCATAATATTCATACAAGTATGAAGACGTTGATAATTATAATCAAGAATAGCATTATCAATTTGGAAGCGTTTAGTTAAATCTCCATATAATTCATCGTATATTTTCATAAACGGTGATCGAACACTAATATGAACACTTTCATCAGTTAAAGTAAATGGTTGATGAAATGAATGATAAGTACGACGTTGTCGTTGCTCTTTTGTTAAGTTTCGAGAAGGAATATTAGCCAAAAGTAAATGATCTCGATTAATAGGTCCAAATCGATCAAATGTTGGATAAGCTGGTAATAGAGACAGACGATTCACAGTTGGATTTGAACAATTCAATGGTTGTATTTCCTGTTTAGTTGATTGTTGTTGAAGATTATTATTCTGTTCACCTTGTGTTATATAAGTTTCATCATCACATACATATTCGACAACTCGATCTGATGATAATAACTCTGAAGAAAAAAGTTGTGGTTGAAATCGACGCATTGTTTTTGGAAAATAGTACTTTATTATCTAAAATAACAAGTTAAATAAAATAAGATATAGGATACTTAATTATTTTTCTAAGAAATATAACATAAAACATCTGTTAATAATGAAAAGTTTCATAAATTGAAGTTCATTCTTTAGATGATATATTCGAATAGAAAAAAAAATTCTTATTAATCGTTAATACTTTAAATATATGTAAATGAGTACTTACTAGATCCGAAGAATAATTAATACAAACAATTGCCAATATAAAATAGATTTAATTAGTTTTAATATAATGTATATAAACGAAAATGAATAAAGTGGTTGTTGTGTTTGGATTTATCGTAATAAATTATTGAATGTATTTTAATAAAATCTTACTTTATGTTTAATATTTGATTTGTTTTTTTTCAATATTCGTTTCTATATTGTGTTGTAGGTAATCATTATTCACAATAATTCTTTGCAATATGATGAGAAAATATAATATTAAAATATATAATCTCTATTGTTCTAATCTAAGAAAAAATATAATTTGTACTTACTTATATGTTAGCTATAATAAAATATGAATATTATATGAAAAACAATGAGTATTTATATCTATAAGAAGGAATGTATACTTTAATCTATCCTACGCATTAATATATGTGGGAGGAATAGTTATATAATGGTGAATATGAATAAATACATAGCAATGTATATTTTGTATTTGTTTATAAAAGATAAATAAGAAAAAATGTATCTTTTTTGTTCTTAATACGTGCAAATATGCTATTGCATAAATATTTTTTGTTTGAAGGAAAGAGAACGAAGATAATAATTACTTTTTTTGTATTTTTTTTCTGTATTCGCACATCAACGAAAGTTTGTTCATAATGATCACATAATTAATCAAGTAATAGTATTAGTAATTTAATTTTCCTTCAACTTTTAACAATACTATCCAGTAGTTGCTCCGTGGAAATTGAAATTGAGTTATCAAAATCCTAAGAAAATATACAATACAATAATAATTTGACCAAGATATTAGATTATACAATTCATGTATTATTATCATAATAGCTTGTAAATGATGATGGTATATTTGTGGAGACTATATAACAATTACGATGATATGAAAATATCTAGAATAAAAAAAAAGATTGTATTAGATAGTAGTTCTATATGAACTGAAAGTAAAAGAAGTAAGATATAATAAACATGCAATAGAAAAGATTTGTAATAATAATAGTGACTAATTTCATCAAATGTTGGCGTATTCGTCCTTAGTAAACATGAAGTTCATCAGCATATAAATGAACTAAAATCTAGAAATCAATATTACGTATAATACAACTAACAAAAAGATATAGATTAAAATACAATAGTTGTGATAAAATCATCCTATGATTATCATAGATATCCATATTATTGAGTTTGAACACGGGTAAACTCATAATATACTACTAAAAGAAAACTAAAAAGAAACAACTTACTTGCTTATGTGATGATAATCGTTGTTGAATGATGAATGAATATGAATGAAGAAACTAACGTCCTTATATAGTGTCGAAGGAAAGAGAAGAAGAGAGGATGGAATTTAGGTGGATGTACGTGACAGAAGGCGTATTATTCATATAAAAGGTAAGGAATGTCACGTCTTGAGGGTGGGAAGGATACGTGAAGGAATTCGATTACTAATTCTCCCATTATCTATATAAGAACGAAGTGTACAATATACGTGATAATATGTTACTACGCAAAAAAACAGATACATATTTGAATAAAACTCGAAAATATGCATAATTTATTCTGCGCAACATCACATTTGTCCTGACTACGTGCCTGGAATTGATAATGGAGTGAATAATAAGAGAGACAAAGAGAGAGAGAGAAGGGAGACTATATAACTTGATATTCTGTTATTCCTCTCATTTCATTTACGTTATTCATCCGAGTAAGTTGTTTCTAGTTTGTTTGTTTTTTTGTTTTTGTTTTATAATTGTAGTTTTTATTCATACTTCATCGACACGATAATTATAATATGAATCTAGAAAAAAAAAGAAAAGATAGATGATTATATGAAATGAATATTAATTTCTTTTTTTCATGCTAGTTATCATACATATACAAAATTATCTCACATCGTACAGTTCAAATGATAACAATTATGGTTGAAAAAACTAAAACATATGAAAATGAAAAAAAAATGGTAAGTTTCAACAATAACAAACCTTTATTTCCGAAATTTTCTTTTAAAATCAGTCACGGCTAATCTAGAAAGAAAATGCAAATAGGACTAATGTAAACATAAATCAGATCTCTAAATTAAATGATAATATAAAACTAGGATGTATAATTGAATGTCATAATATTGTTTCTTGATTGAGAAATAATTAACTTATCTTTCATTAAATTATTACTTCGATCTTCATGTATAGTAGTGGGAAAAAATGTTATGCGTAGTCACATTGTTACAAACATATATTATTTATATTTGTATATGTATGGATGAGTCAGAGTTAAAAATATAAAAGAATGAAAAAAGATTCTTTTAATCAAACAAGTATTGAATTTAGATCTTAAGTTCTAGTTATGCGTAAGTTTTAGTCGATTTTACTGTCTATGTTTCTAACATTTATGTTTCAAATCCAAACATCGAAATCAAAACAATAAATATAACAGGTTTGCTCTGTGTTATTGTTTCTCTTCTTTTTCATCTATTCTTCTCTACTTTTAGGTAATTAGTGTCTTCTCGATAAATTCGAATTTATGGTCACCCAAACTTACGTTTAAAATACAGGTACAGCTATTAACCATCACCTAATTGCTCCATAACTGATACAAGGTTTTTTGTTGAAAGAATTGTTTAACATGATATGAAATTAATCTTGGTGGATACCTGTTCAATAATAACGTAAGTTCAATGTTCAACCGTTTTTTATTCAAACTCCACATTTGAACAAAGACATACTTTTCAAAATAAGACCCTCTTAATAGTATTGACATGAATATGACGTAGATGATCAGATAAAAATACTGGTTTATGAAAGACGTTTGTTGTTCATTGTCCTTGATTATCGTTGCTCCAATGGATCGGCTAATTAGAATGTTTTTTATCTCCGACGTTTGCTCTATAGAATAATTTATTGATTTGATCGAGAGGTAAGTTTGTTGTCATGAAGACATTATCAATATATCTACATATAAACAATTATTTAATTCATTCATTCATAGAGCATAAAAACAATTCTGACACTTAACATGTAGATATTATCTAAAGTCATTGTTAATAGTGTTTCCATAGACAGCATCCTTATTATTACTATTATCATTTTCATTCTGTGCTTGCCACAGATCTCAACAAAATTCCACTTGTTCTGATCGATGCAGTTCTTCTCCATAGTATTCAAACAATATTAGCTAGAACGAACACAAGAAAAGCATATAGACGAAAATTATGCTTTCAGATTTTTCATACAAAATTTGGTGAATAGATAAGATCCATTTATATACATAAAAAGAGATATTGCCTATTGACAGGAAAAAATAGACTAGAAATATTAAAGCACCATTCATTCACGATAATCCACGCAGTTAACATCATTACTATTATGGGTGTGATTGTAGAACGACATATGGAGTACTGACTGATATCCTATAGAAAGTATAAATTCTATGATTATGTGTATCATATTCATAAAAACTAATACTTATGTACATAATATTGATACATAAATTTGACGATAGCAAAATTACCACTAATAATATTGAAGATATGATAATAAATAAAATCTAAGTAAGTAAAGAACAAATTATTATCTCTTTTTATGTAATAATGAGCATTATATTAATGGCAGACTGATTAGTTGAATAAGAATAGATGTATTAATAAAAACAAAATAAAAAGAATTGCAATTTTAATAATCATGCATTGATTAAAATTAATAGATAAAAGCAAAATGAGTTTTAGTACGAACATCTTTATTTTCTTTTATCACTTGCTGCCGGACGTTTACGTTTTGGTATTCGTGGTAAGTAGCAAATCCTCTCATATGGCGGAGGGAGATCGTCTTTTGGGAGTCTTTCGATGCGAACCTGGCAATTATAGTTTAATTGCTCAGCTAGGGTGGGGAGAGGATCAACGCGTATCCTTTTTTAAAGGAACGTGGCAATCAAAGTTAATATTGTCAATTGCCAGTGCAATATTATCGACACGTATCCTTTTTAAAGGAATAGAACAACTGTAAGAAACCGTTTCAGTTGGGTGTGGGGGATTATCTGTGACTAATGTTGATGAGGACGAGGATGATGATGATGCCGAGGATGATGATGATGACGAGGATGATGATGATGATGATGATGATGATGATGATGACGAGGATGATGATGATGATGACGACGAGGATGATGATGATGATGAGGATGATGATGATGACGAGGATGATGA
>CAJNOI010001472.1:0-14820 GCA_905250115.1 Adineta steineri | reverse complement strand
ATGTGATTGGAACATCAGTTAATGCAAACTAAATAAGATTAGATTAATAAATATAAATAAGAATATTATTATTTGAATTAACCTGTGAACCAAGACCAAGTGCTAATAACATTAAAAAGAATAGAATTGAAAATATTGAACTAGCTGGCATATGTGAAATAGCTTCAGGATATGTTATAAATGCTAAACCAGGACCAGATGATTGAGCATATTTTTCAACGGGTTCTTTTAATTCTGTCGCCAAATATCCTATTGTTGCAACTACAGCAAAACCAGCAAATACTTCAGTTAGACAATCACATGATACAACTATACACATTTGTCTGAAAAATAAAAAACAAATTTAACTGAAAGTTAATAATATAATTGATTAACCGAAAGAAATTATTTTTGAATTTATTTGATGCTGAATATGCCATTAATGAGCCAAAACTGAGACCAAGTGAAAAAAATACTTGAGAAGCAGCAGCTTGCCAAGTCTGAAATTAAAAGTAAAAAAAATGTTTTGTTTTATTTAAAATTATGTCTACCTCGAATTCTGCAACAAGATCCCATCTTGGAATAACATAAAATTTAATACCTTCAACAGCTCCTTTCAACAATGAACTTTGAATAATTAATATAAGAAGTACAATGTATGGAACAATAGCTGTAAAATAAGCTATCTAAATGAACATATATTTATATATGTGAAGGAAAAAGTTAGGGATAAAACAGGCTAATCAATGGAAATGAAGGAATAGTAGGAGCAGAAGGATATTAAAAAAAAGGACGAGAAGGAGGATCATTAGTCATTCAGGATTAAATGTTTATCATTTTGGTTCTTCTTTTGGTTTTACAAGTTTTGTTGCATCATCTGAAAATAAATAAAACAATGTCTAAGTTTTTTATTAATTTAGATTTTTTTACTTTTTCTTGTATATAAATTTAATAATTGTTGATTATAATCTGCTTGTTGTAGAAAATGATCTCCAATTTCTTCTATAAGTTGCATGATTTGTTGTTTTTTTTGAAGTATTAAAGTTGTGTTTGTTTTATTTAACAGATGAATTTGTTCAATCTAAACATCAAAACGTATTGGAAGTTAATTCAAGTATTCTATTACTTTTTGTATAATATCAGCAATAGTGATTTGCTCCATGGTTTAAGTGTGTGTGTGATGAAGCTTTAAATAATCTAAAATGCATGGATATAGTTAGGCTCGTGTATTTATTTATTTTTTTTCTTCAGCGATATTCTCTCTCTCATGCGGTGGTGGATATTTTTCTATTCTTCTTTTCTTTTAACCTTCTGGTCGTATTATATGGGCAAGGCAATTATATAAACATATAAGTATACCAGTTAAATTATTACAAGAAAAAATGAATTTAAATAAAACTGATGAAGATAAATTCTCTTTCTCGTAGAGAAGAATCCAGCAGAAATAAATTATTTGCTTGCTTGATTGCGTGTCCGTAGGGTCAAAAAAACATCGAAAATCGTATTTTTCGAAAAATACATTTCTAGTAGTTTTTTTTATGTGGGGAGTTCGAATTTGAGGTCTGTTGGGTGACCACGGTTAGGGTTGAGTGGGTGTGGGTGAAAGGTCAAAAAAACATTGAAAACCAATTTTTCACGTTTTTTATTTGTTTTTCCAGTAAATGTGAAGCGAATGGATTTCTGCGAGAAAGAGCTAAGCGAGTCCTCGGACGAGCGTTACTTGTTAGTTACAACAATTTTTAATAAAATAGCTGGAGCATTACTGCAGTATGAAATATTATTTTATCGTAATTGGCAGTGTAGTACTGATTTAATTAAAAATAGTATGGAAGCTAGTGTTCTTATTGGTAATCTAGAATCAAAAGTATATAGAAATTTAATTCTATTTTTTTTAAATAATTCATTTATTTTAGGAAGAATATGTTAGTTTTGATCCACAAGTATTAGAATTAATTCAAAAAACAAAGTAATGATTTTATACTTTTTCCATTAACGATCATAAGTAACAAATCTGTCAATTTGACTTTCTCATTTTGGAGCATAAAAAAATATAGAATTATCAATAAATAATAAAACTCATTGAAATAGTATATTATATTATTTAATGTTAAGACTTCATTTTAATCTGATTATCATACAATTTTCACTGATTTTCAATTACTTCTAATTGTCGTGAATACCTTGTAGTTGATTAACGTTCTTTTTCATATATATTTATTAAAATATTTGAGTATCGATATTTTATAAAATTAATAAGAATATATTAATAATATGAAATGATTAGAAGAAAATGTAAAGTAGTACAACTTTTAAACAAAGTTTATGATAATTAAACTCAAAAGGATTGACTTATAAGAAAAAGTTTTTATGGATCTGATACTTCATAACTATAAATATTTTAGTTAATATTCTTATTGAAGAAACAAAGGAAGGAAGTTGAATAAAATAGTTGTTCAAATATCGATATTATTCAACGATCGAATTATATTCTTGACAAGTATTTTATTGCGCTATTTCTTCCTTATAAAAATGTAATTATCAAGTACATTTATTTGTTGATGTTAATATGACATGTTCAACAAAACCTTGCTTAAAAATAAACTATAAGAGAAAAAGAAAAAGAAAGATTCGATGTATTTATTCAGTAGTCATTCTTTTTTTTTCTCTTTGTTAATCCTAGAAAATCATTCTTTTATAAGACAATGTCTCTCCTGATGTATGTTATTTCATTTATTTTTCTTATTATTGCATAATAGAATTTTATTTATTTATTTTGAAAAGATAAAAATCGAAGTTCTAATGGCAGAACATATAGATAATAATAAATTAAATGATGATGTTCGTTATCGTTTTGATTATTTTTCCAAATTTATTAATTTTACATCTGAAGATATAATAGCATTAAATACTTTAGCATCATCAGTACTTCCACTTATTCCAGTTATTGTTGATTCAGTTTATAGAAAATTATTTCAATATGATGTTACAAAAGAATATTTTATTATAAATAATGATAAATATGATGGAACATTAACAAATAATGAAAATATATCATTAGAATCAACACAAATGATTTTTCGAAAAGATATGTTAAGTGGCTATTTAAAACGTTTACTTTTACAACGTGAATGGACAAATGAATTTCTTGAATATCTTTCTCGAATTGGACGAATGCATACAAATCAACTTGGATCATCATCAATTAATGTTGAATATCTTCATATAAATACAACATTAACTTATATAGAAAATCTTTTTATTGAAAATGTTTGTTCAAATGATAATTTTGATAATTTAACAAAAAAAAATATTTTATTAGCATTAAATAAAGTATTTCGAATTCAAAGTGATTTATTTATTATTTATTTTCTTCAACCATCAACAGATCATTTATCAACACAAACAATAAAACATAAATATCAAAAATGTACTTGTAGTTGACATTAATTTTCATTATTTATTGGAAACATATTTTTTCTATTAAATATAATTAAATAAAGACCAAAAATTATTCACATATAAATAAAAAACATTGATCATTGGAATAACTGTCAAATTCCAGTTATTACGATAATTTTGATTAGTGTTCTTGTTAAAAGACGTTCCTTTATATTGACAAATTTAATTAATAAAATTCTTATTCAAATATTTCATTTGCATATTGTCACAAAAATGATGAAATGTTCTAACGATTTAATTATCAAACTTACTTTTATTCTTTTGGGATTATATGAAAAGCTTTCTTTATTTCTAGGCAAATTGTCTGAAATTTTTATTTTTATCTCTTATTTATTTTGCTCCTTCATATTTCAATAAATATTTTTTTATTTATGATATCTACATCGATTTATTATTTATTTAATGAATATGTTTGAACTGTACATGAAACAAAATGTGTTTTTGAGAAACAATAAATGATTAGATTTATTTTCTTTATAAATATTTGCTTTGTTTTATTAATATAATATTTACTATCTATTAAGAAGAATTATGATAAAGATAAGTTTTCAAAGAATAATATAAATCATCATTTAGAAATATTAAGCTCTTTGAAAAAAAATGACTGGTTCTTTCATGTAACAAATTTAAAAAAAAAAGATCAATTATTAAAATCGATTTACTTTTGAAAAGAATTATTTTCGAACATTGTATTGCGACGACATTATTTCTCCCTTTCGCAATATAATATTTGAAAATAATTAGAAGAAAATAACAAGACAATAAAATCTATTAATAGAAATCGTCTTATATTTAATGTAAACATTTCTTTCATGATAAGTTTAGTATTGAAAATAACCCTCTGATAGAGGCCGAAAGCTTCAGTGTACTTTTTTTTATGTAAAATATATAAATGATTGATGAATTAGTTTACCTTACAATTACTTCGTTCAATTATATCTCATCAAAGAATATTAGTTTCTATAAAGTATGTTACATGTCTTATTTTATCTTTATCTATTATATTTTAAAAATATACGAAAGTGGTAAATATATGAAATCATAGAACATTACAATCAACAATTTTATGTTAAAAACAAATTGTTGTATATTAATCACTGACTACAGATGTGAATATATAATTTAGTAATAGATCTTTTTTTAAAAATAAATATAAGTATAACTATCTATTGTTCTTTGACAAACATATGTGCTTATCAGTGCACTTTAAAGCATAGAAAGTATTAGAACAAAGATAAGTCATACATTTTTCTTTCTTTTCGTTTGAAGTAATTCGAATCAAAGGATAATATTAAAACATTTTATTCTTTTCGATTGAAAACTAGCATATTATGTCAGAAGGAAATCGAGTAAGTTATTTGAAATATATTTAAATTTGTGATTAATATAAATAATATTAATTAGTTTTATTCATATATATATATATATATATATAGAGATTAGATATAAATTCACTAATATCAAAAACATCTCAACCAAAAAATCGCTTTATTTTATATGGTATATTATGTTTAATTATAATTAGTCTTACTGTAACAACTATTATATTTGGTGTTTTATGGAAAGGTGAAAAATCTAAATCGAATTCTATATATGCAGTTGCAAAAGGTACTATTGGTTTTCCTAATCGTTTACCTGATGATGGAGAATATATCCAATGGACAGTATTACAATTAAATGATGTTTATGAAATGTTACCATTAGATGAAGGAAGAAAAGGTGGTTTAGCTCGTGTTGCTCGTGTTCGACAATTATTATTAGAAGAAAATGTTCATACATATACAATATTATCAGGTGATTTTCTTTCACCATCAGCATTAAGTCAATCAATAATTAATGGAACAACATTAAATGGTCGACAAATGATTGCATCTATGAATACATTAGGCATCGATTATGTTGCATTTGGTAATCATGAATTTGATTTAAATGAAACTGAACTTATTTCACGAATGAAAGAATCAACATTTACATGGATTGCTTCCAATGTATTTCAACCAAATAATGATCAACCATTTTCATCAAGTATTAAATATAAAATTTTAACAATTAAAAATATTCAAATACTTTTTATTGGTTTAACAATTGATGTTGATAAATCATATGTTAGAATAATTAATCAAACATCACTTATTCCATTTGTTCAACAATTTCTTAAAAATATATCTCATATTAAATATGATGTTTTAATTGCATTAACACATGTTGATTTAGCAACAGATATAAAATTATCAGAAAATATTCCTGAAATTGATTTAATTTTAGGTGGACATGAACATGAAGATTATTTTTTAGCTCGAGGTTCAAATTATATTCCAATAACAAAAGCGGATACAAATGCATATACTGTTTATATTCATCGATGTGCTTTTAATATCAATACAAAACGTTTTCGTGTTTATAGAACATTAACAGAAATAACTCCTGAATTAGAAGATGAACAAAAAGACAGCTGATGTTACTAATTATTGGTTTAATTTAGGTATAAAAGGTTTTGAACAAATGGAATTTCAACCAGATAAAATCGTATCTTGTTTACCACCTGCAATTGAATTAGATGGTCGTTCGACATCAGTTAGAAATTTTCCAACATTATTAACTGATTCAGCTTGTGAAAGTATTTTAAAAACAACATCATCAAATGGAACAATTGTTGGTGTTTTTAATACTGGATCAATACGTATTGATGATATTCTTCATGGAAAAATAACCCAATATGATATTTTACGTGTATTTCCATTTCAAGATAATCGTTTTTCTCTTTCTGTACCTGGTTCATATCTTGCTAATGTATTAACTCGCAGTATGACATTGAAAGGTAGTGGAACATTTCTTGCATTTTGTGGAATAGATACTCCAGATCAAGGAAAAACTTGGTTAATTAATGGAATAGATATTTCTAAAACTGGTCTCAAATATAATGTCGGTACAATAACTTATGCAAAAGATTTTGTATTTAATGATCCAACAGTTACAGTTTGGAAAGAATTTAATATTACACAAACACAAACTTTAATTAATTATTTACAAACAGAATATCCACCATGTTAAGCATTTTTTATACGAATTTTTTTAGTATGAAAATAAAATCTATATAAATAGCATAGCAATTTTTTCTGATTGAGATTAACAATGATCAGATTTCAAAAGATTTATCTTATATGTGAAAATAAATACTTTTTCATTATTCTTCATTCTTCAGATTTTCTAAATAAATATTATTTCAATCAAGTAGCGTCCTCTGACGATCTCGCTAAAGAATGGAAAATATATGTAGTGATGAATCAATTATTATATCAAATTGGAGAGAATTGTTCATTGATTGACGTTCAATTAAAATATTTCTCAAGTAAATATACTTTCAAATATTTATCGTCAACATACAGAACGAATAACATTTTTAAAACAAAAACAAGGTTATTTTATTAAAATAATAAATTTTGGAAATATTTTTTTAATTTTTATTTTAGAAAAGAAAAAAAAGAATTACTTTCATCAGTTGATCATTTAACATATGTGGTTCTCGATGGATTGAATGATGAGTAAATTATTCTTTATTTAAAAATAAAAAAAAAGAAATTCGATTTTATTAGAGTATCAGAATGTTATAAAAATGAAAAACGTATTGATCAAGCATGTAAACATATAAATACACAATCAAATCTTCTTCTAAAACAATCTCAAGCATGGATTAATCTTATTGGACAATTTACTGTTGCACTTAAAGTTCGATTTTTTTTCTTTTTTTCCGGAATTAAATTATATATATTTGATTTTTGTAGGAATTAGGTGATGTAAAGAATTATTCAAAAATAATTGAACGCGAATGTGCAACTATAACGAATACATTAGCAACTGTTCATCAAGATATGATTGTACAACAACAAAGTAAAATTTTATAAAGAATATTTTTTTTTGAATTTTACTCATTTTATTTTATTTTAATTAGATCGACAAACTGATAATAATATTTCGGAAATCTCAACGAATTTATCTTAACTATTCGCTATTTTCTGTATATTTATTCCTTTTTATTAAATAAACATTAACAAAAAAAAGAGATAATATATCATTAACTTGAAATATGAAAATTATAATCGATTATATCTTTGCAAAATACTTTCAAACATCTGTAATACAATGTTCGAAGGACATCGTTAGCTACTCAACTGAAGAAACTCATGTTATGCATTACGTTAAATAAAGGAAAAATGAATTCAACAATTGTGCAAGAGTAACCTCTTTAGACTTAAACAACAATCGCTGATTATTTATGACAAATGAGAAGATAAAATACAATAAAGAGTATATGATAAGTTTAGGAAATATTACAAGTTGATGATCTTTGTGTATTAACCGGTGTATACAATTGATTAGAACGACGATAATGACTACAACTATTCATATGATTGTTTAAACGATCTTTTTGAATTTTTTTATAATCAGCAAAACATTCCCAACAAAATTCATGTTGACATTTTTTACATATCATATGATCACATCCAGAAATTTTCTCAATATATGAATGACATTTTGGACACTTTTTTGAATTTTTTTTCAACCATGTAAGTGTATCAAAGTCAGTAGATGAAGTTTTCCATTGATCATATTGTTTACATGTCATTGCAACATGCCATTTTATACGATGAAATATACATGTTCGTTTTTTACATTTAATACAAGTCATCATTGGATTTGACTGTATACCCATATCATGTTATTGTCCTGAACCACATTCATTAGATGCACACCAAACAAATTCTTGAATTTTTTCAAGATGTTCATATGTTATTTGTCGGTCATATCGTTCAAATAATTGTAAATTATCTTTCAGAGAAACAATAGAACGAATAGAATTATAATAAAATATACTTTCACAATTAGGCTCAAGACAGTGTATATTATTATTATTATTATTAGTTAAATTTTCAAGAAGAGATTTTATATTATTATATACACATGTATTACATATAGTTCGTTGAGAATGTTCACATTGATCACTATAACGTTCTTCATATTCAATAATTGGTTGATCTAATAAACAAACAGTACATTCACGAATTTCATTTCTAAAAAAGATTTAAGAAAAATTATCAACTATAACTTATTTTTTGTTTTGTTTCATATACTTGGTTAAAGGTAAGGATAATCGTCGTTGAGAAACTATTACTTTTGAACATTCACTTATTTAATCATTAATTTGTACTTTCGATTTATGATAATGGAGATAAATCTCTTTTCATTTCTGATTCATCACATCTACCTAAATTAATAAATTTACTTCGTATTTTTCATTTATATTCTCGTAGACATATTTAAATTATTACTAAAGGGTGTCTATTTATATTTATTTTAGTTTAATTCATGAATAAAGATTCTACACTGTTTTCATATTAGTATCAAGTTCAATAATTGACTATAAAATTTTGTATCCTAGATTTCTATTTTATAATATTGAATATATTTTTTTACGCATTACTCATTCAAAGAAAATCGCAAGTAATTATTAATCTGATATTAATTCGGACTTCTTTGGAAATTAGAAGAAAGCGTTTATTTTGAAATTCATCTGATTTTTCAGACATGTTCAGGATGCTATTTATTGAACTATTCAAAAAATTGTGCTTATGGCTTCGTTTCTTAAGATATACTTGCTATTTTATGTCCGTTTTTTTGCATTCATAATTGTTTCAGTTACGTCGTGCTTACAAATTTAAGTCAAAAGATAAAAGTGTGAATTACAATCGTTAAAAGGAAGATTTTGTTCGATTTACTTAGATAATAAGACTGTTCGCATCGTCTCAAAATTCATTTTAACTCAAATCATAAATCTTTAGAGTTTTTTTGATTTAAACTCTTTCAGTCATGAATTTTAATCTCTCAATTGATTGAAATCTGTTGATTAAACTGAATGTAAAAGTGCCTATTTAAATACTTGATTCTTGATGAATTTGTTTATTCTCAATAGACAAAGTATTTGACGACATTGTATTATCGACGTTTTTTGGTACTACAGCTAAATAATAAATTGAAATAGAGAATAGATATAAGAATATATACAAACGTCGGCTAGTTCTCGCTGTACGTTTACGAGAAGTTGAACGACCTGTTCTTGTCCTATTAAAAATACTACGAGGTTGACGATTCCGTCGAACCGGTAATAATGTAGTATTAAAACGAACATCATTAGAAAAGGTTCGTGAGAGTGTTAAATTTCGTTGCATAGTATATGTTTTGATTTTTCTTGTGCCACTATTCGTTAAATTCAAAAGTGAAAGCAAACAATGGAAAAGAAGAAGTTATATATTGTTGTTCCTGCATTGCCATGTACTCCTACGTTGTTATTTTTGTTTACAATCACAATATATATTTACTGTGCATGGAGAAATGATTTTTTCCAACATAAACTCCAATGGGCGTCATAATGTCAACAATACTGTATTTGATCGTGCGAAAGTTAAGTAAAATGATTCACTCTACTTTACAGGGTTAAATAAAGTACGGCACTTACTCATTTTACCCCTTCCCCCTTTCAAATTTTTTAATATTGTCTTATTTATTGAATTTTTATTTTTTTTATCGCTTTATCTGATTATCATTTCTGTCATGAGTATATCTCAAAACTAAGGCAACATTCACACCCTACAATAGTTTTACTCATATATCAAGCTAAACAAGGATATGTTCGAATTGTTATCTATAATAATCTATTCATAGATATGTCAATTATATATGTAGAGGCAAATAGTAGTGTAATATTAATTAGTGAATCTATATTATTTTATATTACTCATTAGATTCCTAATTATTTTTAAGTTAATTCTGTAATTGATGTTAAATGAATATATATATATAAAAACATCACAGATATTTATATTTATCGTATGAATAATCATTAATTCTTCATAAAACTCAACGAGAAAATTTTCAAAATATATACTATTGAAATTTTATGAAAAATATGCAACATCATACATACCATTTTTATTGTCCATGATCACGTTTTTGAGTGAAATAGGAAAAATCATTAAATTCATATTTATCTAGTTTTTATTTTTAGTATTCTAATTTAGCAATTCAGTAATAAAATACTGAAGTAATATTAAAATATGTTTCAATTCACGAAGACGGAGAGACAAATTTCATCGGATTTTTTTGAATCGATCTTTTTAGTATGTTTTATGATAGCATTATTACCACAAGCTCTTCTAAATTATCGTTTATAAAATACAGATAATTTATCAACATCAACAATTATATTATCATGGATTGTAGGATCTGGAGTGACATTAGTTTATTTAATTTGGACTGATGAAATATTAATTATAGCTGCTGCTTATGCAGTATTTATTGCTATTGCATTATTTATAGGTTGTCAAATTAAATATTATGATCAAGAGAAACAATCTATAAGTCCATCAGTTTCACAAAAATCAAAATATTTTCAGTTTATAATAAATTATATGTTATTATTATTTTTATCTTCTATATGTGGAATTCTTTTATATTATGTACTTCAACTAACAAAATCACATCTTTATATGTCAGTACTGATTGGAGGAGTTATTCTAGGAATTATTGATTCAATTGGATACTTGCCTCAAATTATACTAATTATTCAAATGAGATCTGCTGTTGGTTTTAGTTCTCTAACGGCTGTAACGGAAGTAATCGGTTTTACAGCTGCAAGTATATCAATATGTTTAGAACACCATATTGATATAATTCCTATGGCGTCATTTATTCCTGTACTTATATTCAATATTATTTTACTAGCGCTAACATTATGTATTTTTCCAGATACTAATAAAAATGGAAATAGAATACAGTCAGATTATGAATTAAGTCAAAATTCAAAAGGTATTTAGGAGAAGTTTTATTATTATGAGGAGAAACAACAATAAAATGTATATTTTGACTTTTAGAGTCGATGACATTATTGAAAGATGAAATGAAAAGTTTAAAATCAAATATCGATGAACAAGCAACCACAAATATTAATCTTGTTGACGATAAGTGATGAAGTGAAGAAAGGCTATATCAATCGAAATACTGTAAGAGATGGTTCATAATTAATCAATCTTCCGGTGCTTGTCGAATGTTTTCCTGATAGCAAACCAGTTTTAAATACCTTTTTTTCTGTTTGTTGTATAAATATATGCCATTCAACTCTGCACTGCAGCTTTTAATTTGTAAGCAAATGTTTCTTTTAATCCCATTTGATTTTAGTTAATAATTCAAATAAATTCGATTTCATATTAAATAAGAGTAGAACTATTTGATAACCAACAGGATTCTTGTGAGTAACGATCAACTTTATAATAGCATATGCGAAATCTCGAATATTGAGTTTATAATTTCGTGAACAAATGAATTTAGCATTGATTTTTTTCTTAAAACATTCTTTTATATTAAAAACTAATCACTAAAAAAGAAACAATAGTAACAGATAAATCTATTCAAGGTATAACGTGTATCATGTGATTTTCTTTTCAGTTAATTTATGAAAACTAATAATAGATAATGTGATATAGACTTTAATCAATTATATTTTTCGGAATCAAGTAAATGGGTTTGGTGTTAAATGTCGAAAGGAAAAATGTAGAATAGGAAAATGTCGAAAAGGAAAAAGTATATAGTATAAAGACCGAAAAGACTAACGTCGAATAGAATAGATAATCAGTAGGAAAAGGTCGAAAGGAAAATGTAGACAGACAAAATGTCGAAAATGAAGTTTTTAATTTTTATTTTAATATGACAGAATGAGTATGGGTAAGTGTGGGTGTACATAGCTTTCGTTTGTTTTTGCTCAGAGGGGGGAAAATTCAAGGGAGAAAGTCTCCCAATTTGAAAGAGAAAGCAATCCAAACTCAAGGAGAAAGTACTACATCTCGAAAGAGAAAGTAGTAAAAAATCAAAGAGAAAATAGTTCGAATTCAAAGAGAAACAGGACATGTTGAAGCAGAAAATCGCGACCTTTTCCACTTTTATAAGGGGAGTTACTAATTTTTGTGTCGAAAACACAATAGATTTGCTTATATATAACTCGGTGTGCTTGCTAAAAGATAAAATAGTAATGCTTCTAAAATTCTCAGAGAGAAAGCCTATATATGAGAAAAATATTAGGGAGGGGAAATGACCCCCCATCCACCCCCCCCCCCTAATCGTAGGCCCTGTGGGTGTAGGTGCGGAGAGAGTCCGAGTGCCTGATACGAAAGAGATTCTCAAACCCACACCCAAATCCATACCCACACCCATACCAACGCCCACATGCATACCTACACCCACACCCACACTAACGCCCACATGCATACCCACACCCACACTCATACCCACACCCACACCTACACCCCACACCCACACCCACACCCACCCACACCCTCAAACATTGATATAGTTTAGAAATAACATTATTACTTGGAAAAAACGAAGAATCAGGAAAGTAGCGCCGAAAAGAAGGAATACACCACTTGTAATCAATACTCGACGACGTATATCAATATATTTACAATCATTAAATTCCTAAATAAATGAAAAATTCAACAGAAAAAAACGCATCTTTTATATTTTGTTAGAATATTCACGTGAATAAAACCACTCACATTGATTATTTTTGCGAATAGAATTGAGAAGACTGGTCCACGTAATCCACCAAGTAAACATACTAAACAACCAATCAAGATAAACATCCATTCAGGACTATTCATCTTCAAGAGTCTAACAAAGACAGATTTTTCTCTTGTTGATAATGAAGCTCTCTAAAAATTAATATATTAATAATGCTTTTTTAAAAGTTATTAGATATTTATTTTTACTCGATTTATATCAGTTGCTTCGCTCTCACTCAATAGACGAACACGTTCCACTTTTCAAAAAAACAAAACAAAATCAAGTTTATAAAATATGATAATTATTTCTATTAGAATAGTAATAACATACATGGTTGTTCTTCATCTTCAGCCTCTGCTTTTGTCATATTCATTAATTCATCTTGTGTATGAATTGTTTTTATAGATTGTTGCATTTTGACCATTGTTTGATATTTCCCTCCTTCTTTTGCCAATAATGTTTCATGTGTACCTTCTTCAATTACACTTCCTTCATCTAATACATATATATAATCTGCATTTTGAGTTGTAGTCAAACGATGAGCAATAGCTATAGTTGTACGATCTATATATATAATAATAATAATATAATCAATAATAATTAAATAATTCTTACTTTTGCATGCTCGATCAAGTGCTTCTTGAACAATTTTCTCACTAACATTATCAAGAGCACTTGTTGCTTCATCTAACAAAAGAATGTTGGGTTGTTTGACAAGTGCACGAGCTAATGCAATACGTTGTTTTTCACCACCACTCAATTGTATACCACTTTCACCAACAAGTGTGTCATATTTCTGCAAAAAAAAGTATTAACATATACATATAGATAAAGACAAACCTTTGGTAATTTCATAATGAATTTATGTGCATTAGCTTGTTCTTCTGCATTTTCAATCTCTGCACGTGTTGCATTCAATTTACCAAAACGAATATTTTCATAAATACTTATTCCAAATAGAATCTATTTCAATATATAAAAATTCGACGAAGACTAGAAGACAAACGAAAGAAACCTTCAGGTTCTTGACTAACAACTGCAATATTTTGACGAAATTGTCTGATTTTATAATCTGTAATTGATTGATCATCAATCATAATTCTGCCTGAAGAAGGTTCATAATAGCGAAGAAGGAGTGATACACATGTACTTTTTCCTATCAATAAATTTCAATATTAAAATTTTATATTTGTTTCAGAAAAAGATTTACCACAACCACTTGAACCTACAAGAGCAGTTGTTTGATTAGCACGAGCAATCAATTTAAGATTATGCAAAGCTGCTACATTTTCTCTAGATAGATAAGAAAAACTAACATTATCGAATTCAATATCACCATTGATATTGAAAATTGATTTTTCACTAGATATGTTCTCTTGCAATATTCCTCTTTCGTTCAGATTTTCATTATGGACCTATATCACAAAAAATAAAGTAGAAAATATAATTACCATGGTTTAGTATCTAGTATTCAATCAAGTATACCTCGTCAATAAGCCGAAATACAGATACTGCTGCACCTTGAGCTTCCGCAATCGATTGAAAGAAGGAACCAATTGAATTAAGAAAACTTAAAGCTTGTCCAAACATATTTACAACCTAAACGAAAGTTCATTTTTCAGTTACTTTCTTGCATATTGACGCTATAGGTCACTTACAATAAGAATCTCACTAATGGTCAGTGTACGGTGATTTCCATAAGACATAAGAATGGAACCAAAAGTAAAACCAATTGAATAAACTAGAAAGGATATAAAAAATAACCAACCATTA
>CAJNOI010001470.1:3229-14827 GCA_905250115.1 Adineta steineri | reverse complement strand
TATTGATACTGCTTTTGAATTAGTCAATAAAAAGACAAAAGTTCTACATGCACTTGTTAATAATGCTGGTATTGGTTCAGGAGGATATATTGATTGGATCTCAATGCAAACGATGCGTAAAATAATGGATGTAAATTATTTTGGACATGTTACTATGACGAAAACGTTTCTTCCATTACTGATTGCTAAACGTGATTCACGTGTCATTAATATTTGTTCAGTAATGGGATATACAAGTCCACCAGGAATGTCGTCATACTGTGCATCAAAATATGCATTTGAATCATTTAGTGATTGCCTGCGACGTGAAATGTTTGCTTGGGGTTTAAAAGTTTGCATTATTGAACCTGGCTGGCTTCGAACACCGATTATTGAAGGTCACGAACGTTTAGTACGAGATTTATGGGATGAACAACCAATAGATATACGCAAAAGATGGGGTGATGAATTTTTGAATGATTTAATTAAAAAATCAATAACAGAAAATATATGCATTAGAAATGCTGAAGATCCGATGAAAGTAATACGAGCACTACAACATGCAGTTATTAGCAGTAAACCTCGTATTCGATATCGTCCAGATTTACAATCAAAATTCTTATTTTATCCATTGTCTATGTTTCCAGATTGGTTACTGGATATTCTTATGTCTAAACTAGTTGGCTCATCTATTCTTCCTGCTGGTATTAATAACCAGATTACAAACTAATCAAATAGTTTTAAATGGAAAATATTATCCTTTTTTTTACTTTCGTAATCTATAATTTAAAAGAATGTATATTTTAGTCTTTCTTTCTTACATAATCATATCTGATTATCCTTCATAAAACGAAAAAAGAGTAGTCAAGGATGAATGCACATACAGAAATAAAAAAAAATATGACAATAGAATATAAAAATAATCGTACGCTGTATCGTCCTGCTTATTTTTTCTTTTACACGTGTTCACATATCTCAAAGAAATATATTCATAAATAAATTATCATGTTTCTACTTATTATCATAGCAATTATTTCCTATGTGAGTTATCGAATATATCGAAGTACACTTTCAACTCCAAATATCGATTCACATGGTAAATATGTTTTAATTTCGGGATGTGATACTGGTTTTGGTTATCAATTAGCTATTGAACTCGATAAACAAGGTTTTAATATTCTTGCTGGTGTTTATTCTCGAGATAATATTCTTTCGTTACATAATAAACTTTCATTTAATGCAACTGTTTTTCATCTTGATATTACTAATCAGAATAGTATTGATACTGCTTTCGATATAGTCACTAAAAAAACCAAAGTTCTACATGCACTTATTAACAATGCTGGAATAAATGATGGATATTTTATTGATTGGACTTCCATAGATACAATGCGTAAAGTAATGAATGTGAACTTTTTTGGACATGTTGCAATGACAAAAATGTTTCTTTCATTACTTATTGCTAAACGTGATTCTCGTGTTATAAATATGGGTTCAATGTGTGGTTATATTAGTCTTCCAGGTTCTTCTGCTTATTGTGCATCAAAATATGCATTAGAATCATTTAGTGATTGTCTTCGACGTGAAATGGCTTCTTGGGGTCTACATGTTTGTCTTATTGAAGGAGGTCCGATGCGAACATCTTTTATTGATGATATAGAAAAAAAAAATACGAAATTCATGGAATCATCTTTCAACTGGTAATCAACAACGTTATGGAGATTACTTTTTGAATAATACAATTTTACAATCAATCAATAGTGGAATAGTGATCAGTGCAGAGAATCCAGATATAGTCATACAAGCAACACAACATGCTGTATCGAACACGAAACCTTTTATTCGATATCGTCCAGGATGGCAATCAAAAATGTTTTTTCTTGTCTCTCAGTTATTTCCGAGCGATATAATGGATAGTTTTTTGACTATGGGACCAACTTTAATTCCTGATGCTGTGCATAAGCAACTCACGGACTAGTATCATTTTTCTTATTGTTGAAATTTTGATATGACCTTTTCAATGTGTAAGGAGTTAATTTAATTCATTGATAAATATCTATATCATGGTTTTATTTATTCTTAAATCGTTCATTTTCTGTATGAAAGCTTTTATGCTTGTTGGTAGTTGTTATGTATTCTTATAGCTTCATAAACATCATGTCGGCACTATACTGATGTAAGTTTTTCTTTTCTTTTCTGTGTCTTATATTATTTCTTCACAATTCCACGTGTAGAAAAGCAACGAAGAAAACAAAAATATTCCTTCTGATATATATATGCATCTATTTGATGTAAGTAGAAAAAAAAGATACGAAGAATATTTTATTTCTTTCGTTTATATGCTTTTATAATAAATTATGATGTTTTTATTTATTATTCTGAGTATCTTATTTTATATTATCTATCGTTTATACCAATATATTTTTTTATCACTTAAAATTAATCCCAATGGTAAATATGTGTTGATTTCTGGATGTGATACAGGTGTAGGTCATGCATTAGCTGTTGAACTCGATAAACAAGGATTCAATATTCTAGCAGGTGTATATGTATCGAAGAATATAATTTCATTAGAAAGTAAACTTTCATCAAGAGCTACAGTTTTTCATCTTGATATTACTAAACAAGAAGATATCGATGCTACATATGAATTAGTACAAAAGAAAACTAATACACTTCATGCACTCGTAAACAATGCTGGAATTATAACACATGGTTGTATTGATTGGACTTCTATGGAAATGATGCGCAGAATAATGGATGTTAATTATTTTGGACATGTTATGATGACAAAAACATTTTTACCTATGCTTATAACTAAACGTTATTGTCGTGTTGTGAACATGTGTTCAGCAACTGGTTTCTTTGCTTTTCCAAATACATCAGCTTATTCATCTTCTAAACATGCACTTGAAGCATTTTCTGATTGTCTTCGACGTGAAATGTCTCCATGGAATTTACATGTTAGTATTATTGAACCTGGTACTTTACGAACGTCTATGACTGATGGTTATGAATCTAATTTACGTATTTTATGGAATGAACTTTCATCTGATATTCAACAACGATGGGGAATTAACTTTTTAAATGATATAATTACTCAGTCGATTAATAGTCCTTTTATTAAATATGCGGATGATCCACTTAAAGTAGTACGAGCAATTCAACATGCTGTAATGAATGTAAATCCTTGTATTCGTTATCGACCAGGATGGCAAGCTAAAGTTATTTTTATTGTATTCTATATACCTCCTGTGTGGTTAATCGATAAACTTCTAGCTAAAGCTTTACATTTTATTCCTGCCGATGTACGAAAACAACGTTTGAACTAAAAATTAAATTATATATGTGATTAGAAAAATATTTTTGCTAACTGTCATTTCAAGTTAACATATACAAATATGTTCTATGAAATAGATCATAAGATATTTATTTTTATCATTCATAGTAATAAAAAAACGAATATTTTTCTTGAATAATATAAAAATCATTAAATCTACACATACAATATGATTTTAAGTTTACTAGTAATGTTCGAATTAATTTAAAAATGAAGCGAATGACCAAATGCTCTTGTCTGTATTTTATTTCTCATCATTTTTTTATAAGTCACTTACATTAATCGATAATGTACAAAAATCATCTATCCAAGTTCCTTCAATCATACTAAATACTATGAATAATCAAGTATCGCTGTAGATATTTTATCTTTGTGATACATATATATCTTTGATACCTCTGTGAGTCGATCAAAGTACGATAAAGTGTTGCGATCGACTGTAAAAACACCCAAAAGAAAAAAAGTACATAGGAAAAAGGTAGAGAAATAAATGTCGAAGTCACTTTGATCGAAAAAAAGGTAAAGAAACAAATGTCGAAGTCACTTTGATCGAAAAAAAAATGTCGAAAAGTTTTAGATGTTCATCAAACTATTGATTTTCTTGTCTTAATATTATTCATTGAACTTTCACAGATTAATAAATCATTTGATCCAATAAATAATTGTGTAAACAAACTTTCTAGAACGACGAGAAACTGAGAGAACAAGTGTGTGAGTGGGTGTGGATGTTGTATTCTTCTGTCGTCCACACCCACACCCACACCCTTACTCACATCCTCAAATTTTTCCTCTGACAAAAAACTCTAAACCTTATTCTTTCGACGCTTTTTTTACTTCGAAATTTTTTCCCTCGACCTTTTTCTCTTGACATTTATATTTCGACGTTTGTTGCGTCGACATTTTTTCTTTCGGTATTTGTTTTCGATATTTTTCCCTAGACATGTTTTTCTCGATATTTACATTTCGACATTTATTGCGTTGACATTTTTTTCTTTCGGTCTTTTTAAAGCATACCCCGTATATATATATATATATATAGTCAAGTATTTTATCATTGTTAGTTATTGCGCTACCAAATTGACGTTGTATTTATTTTTTAAAACCACGTCGCCCTAGTAAAGCAAAAATAACGGTGCTTTTATTTTAACTATAGTTCTCCTTTTGCAAGCATGACAATGTGTTTTATTATTGGTATTGCAGTAGTACTTTACATAGGATATCGAATATATCAACATTTTTTTCCAACTCCAGATATCGATCCACGTGGCAAATACGTCTTGATTTCAGGATGTGATACTGGTTTTGGTCATGGATTAGCTATTGAACTCGATAAACAAGGTTTCAATGTCTTTGCCGGTGTTTATCTTCAAGATAATATCATTTCATTACAAAATCAACTTTCATCCAATGCAACTGTTTTTCAACTTGATATCACTAATCAAGATGATATTGATGCTGCTTTTGAATTAGTCAATGGAAAAACAAAGGTTTTACATGCACTCGTGAACAACGCCGGAATAATTGATGGACATTTCATTGATTGGACTTCGATAGAAACGATGCGTAAAGTAATGGATGTGAATTATTTTGGACATGTTGCAATGACAAAAAAGTTTTTACCATTACTTATTGCTAAACGAGATTCGCGGGTGATTAATGTTTGTTCAGCTGCTGGTTTTCTTGCTGTAGCAGGTATGTCATCATACTCTGCATCGAAATATGCATTAGAATCATTCAGTGATTGTCTTCGACGTGAGATGTTTCATTGGGGTTTAAAAGTTAGTATAATCGAACCAGGATTTATGCGCACACCACTTATTGAAAGACTTGTTAAACCTTATCCTGAGTTTCTAACTTCACTTTCAAATGATGTTCAAGAACGATGGGGAGAAGAATATCTTAAAGGATGGCATGATAAAATGGAACAAAATCAATTAACAAAACTTGCAGATGATCCACTTAAAGTTGTTCAAGTAATTCAAAATGCTGTTATGAACAGTAAACCTTTTATTCGCTATCGTCCAGGAATGCAATCACCTCTTATCTTTTTACCAATTTCAATATTGCCAGCTTGGATTGCTGATTCTATTCTTCGAAAATTAATGTAATCAACTCATGTTCTAGCACGTGTCAACTAACAATTGAAAGATTGAAACAAACTTATTTAAATAAATAACCATATAATTATTTTTTGTAAAACAAAAAAAAAAATTTTTCATGGTTTAGAAATATATTGACTCTTCATAAATTGTGAAAACTTCCTGTTACAGATTTCATTTGACAATTGTCAGTTCATATATTTTAATATACACGTAATTCGAAAGTAACTAAATTTAAGCACTATCTAACATGCACACTATTACATAATATAATATCCTCTATGATTACTATGCTAATAAGCTCATAATCATTTATAATAACTTGTTTCTATAATACTCATGTATTCTTAGTTATCAATATCATTCTGATTTTGCATATTAAACAAATTTTTGTTGATCTTAGAATAACGATATTTGAAAAGGAGAAGTTGTAAATCTATCAAATTACAATTTTAAAGTTTTAATAGTATTTATTTGTATGAATAAGAAGTCAGTCGACGAATACTATATTCTTTTCAATTTCTGTCATGTGATTTATCTAATTAATTGTATCAATTTATATGTAAATGTCATCATTAATAATTGACGAAAATAATATTCTCCCTCATCTTTGCCTATATCTTACTTCATTCTTTGCAGTTTTTAGATAGTTGTAGTTGATACATATCATGAGCAACTTTATAAAAGATTTTCACATATTACAATAAATTTAATTACTTCATGTAAGAGTGATTATATATTTCCTTGTAGTTTATTAAGAAAGGACATTAATTGAGTTTTTTAATATACTCTTCCTTTGAAGATTAATATATTTTTTGCGACCTTCGTCAACCTTTTTTATTTTAAAAATCGAAGATAGAACATATATATATATATAAATGTTCTAATTTTTTCGATTTTTAAAATAAAAAGTCTGACGAAAGAGGTATCGAGCTACCGAAACGTCACAAGAGATAAAATAATCTTTAAAAAAAGGGTATATCACAAAACTCAAAGTATGACAAAGTATTTCACAATATATGGTATCTCTGATAATGTGCACACGTAACATAGAACAGAACAAAACAAAACACGCATTCGAGACTCTATCTATATTCAAGTATTTTATCATTCTTGCTTATTTCGCTATCAAACTGACGTTGTATTTATTTTTTAAAACCACGTCACCTCAGTACAGAAAAAATAACGGTAGTTTTATTTTTATTATAGGTGTCCTTTTGCTAGCATGGCAATGTGTTTTATTATTGGTATTGCAGTAGTACTTTATATAGGATATCGAATATATCAACATTTTTTTCCAACTCCAGACATCGACGCACGTGGTAAATATGTTTTAATTTCAGGATGTGATACTGGTTTTGGTCATGGATTAGCTATTGAACTCGATAAACAAGGTTTCAATGTTTTTGCCGGTGTTTATCTTCAAGATAATATCATTTCATTACAAAATCAACTTTCATCCAAAGCAACTGTTTTTCAACTTGATATTACTAATCAAGATGATATTGATGCTGCGTTTGAATTAGTCAATCAGAAAACAAAATTTCTACATGCACTCGTGAACAATGCGGGAATTTCTGCTGGATATATGATTGATTGGACCTCCGTAGATACGATGCGTAAAGTAATGGATGTGAATCATTTTGGACATGTTGCAGTGACAAAAAAATTCTTACCATTACTTATTGCTAAACGTGGTTCGCGAGTGGTTAATATTTGTTCAGCTGCTGGTTATCTTGCTGCAGCGGGTATGTCATCATACTCTGCATCGAAATATGCATTAGAATCATTCAGTGATTGTCTTCGACGTGAGATGTTTCATTGGGGTTTAAAAGTTAGTATAATCGAACCAGGATATATGCGCACACCAATTATTGAAGGACTTGTTAAACCTTATCCTCAATTTCTAACTTCACTTCCAAATGATGTTCAAGAACGATGGGGAGAAGAATATCTTAAAGGATGGCACACTAAAATGGGACAAAATCCATTAAGAAAAATTGCAGATGATCCACTTAAAGTTGTTCGAGCACTTCAACATGCTGTTATGAACACAGTTCCTCATATTCGTTATCGTCCAGGCTGGCAATCAAGTCTTATGCTTTTTCCAATTTCAATGTTACCAGCTTGGATTGCTGATCCTCTTCTACGAAAATTATTTAAGTCAACTCTTGTTCCAGCAAGTATCCGCAATCAATTGAAAGATTAAAACGAATTTATTTAAATAAATAACCGTATAAATCTTTTTTTTGTAAAACAAAATGAATTTTTTTTATATGATAATAATAAAGGAAAGAACTTTTTTTAAATTTTATTATTGATATCGAAGATTTATATTTAATTTAACAAGAAAAACAATTTCTAAGTAAAATTAAATGCTATGTTGATTATCTCAACGGATTCTTATTACTACAAGACTATAAACTTGTCGTTGTTTTTGAGTAAATATTTCTTGTATTTGTGGTGTAATAAAAGCAAAACAAATAGTTGCAGTAAATACACCAATAGACATGCTTAGTCCTTGTATATGATAAGCCATTGTTATTAAATAATTAGTAATTATATACATAAATAAAATAGAAACAGTCGGAAGGCCAATACCAATCATAATAAGAACTAAAATAATAATACGTTTCATAATAATTAAATCTCTTTCATTTGCTTTTTGTCGTCTTTGTAAAATTCGAGGTGTTCGACGAATATGTTGAACAAGATAAATATAAATAATCAATATCGTCAATAATGGACAAATATAAATAATTAATGTTGCAATTAAAAGTCCACGAATATTTTCAAACGAAATCCAACATCTATATTGAAATGGAAGATATTCATAATCTTTATTAAGTAAATTACAAAGAATTAAAATAAATGATGATAACCATTGTATACCAATATTAATAAGAAAAAAATGAGTTGATTGAAGAATTTTTAATTTATAGAAAACAACTCGAACAAGTCGAAATATTGAATGAAGAACACATGAATAATATAGAGCACAAAAACAAACATTAACAAAATAAGCAAGTAATTGACACCAATTATTATTAATAGATACATGTGAATATATATCACCATATAAATTATAAATGTGTGTAATAAACATTGCAATACAAGTGAAAGATAATGTAACATATGTATTACATGTTAATAATATTGAAATATTTGATATTAATGGACGGAAATATCTTAATATTAATATTAAAATCCATAGACAAATAAAAAAAGTGAACGAAAGAAATATTAATATGATAATGTCTAATAATATTTTAATATTCATTGTATTGATAAGTTGAAGTTTTGTAGAATATTCTAAATATAGGAATCAAAATATTATACCACTGAAAATTCTTATTCGGTACTATTTATAAATAATGTAAGGCAACATTTGAGTGTATACCTGAAGTATGAAGAGAAAAGATACTTACTCAAATCATTCTGTTTGTTTTTTTCTAATTCTACAGGTTTCTCAGATTATGTTTGTCATCTTCATCTAGTATGAAAATGACAGAAAAGTAATAATACACAATCTAATTCTAACTATTTCGTTTTATTAAATTCAAAAAAATCTGATCATACCTGTTCTAGTTATAAAGATTGCATTGAATGCTCTACTATTGACAACAAGAGTAAACCAGTTGAAAGAATGTATATTTAACAATTTTGTTGAATTATATATACTTTTTATGCCTTCTATGATGGCATAGACATGTCATAATTATCATGAAATAATCTACTAAATGCCTAGTATCGTTTGAAAACATAATACATTTTGACAAGTATGATCGTGAGATATAGATATTCGAAAGGATTCATATTAATTAATTGACATTTTTTGTTGAATAACTCATTGATTAATATATATTCCTTACAGTACTAGAATTTATACGATATGGTTAGAAAAATAGAGAATTAATCGACAAGAGCAGAGATGTATCGTTCTATCCTAACAGAAAACTGTTGTATTAAAACTTTTAAAGTAAATTTTTCACAAATTGAAGATTATCCAATATGCCCTGGGGAATTCTAATCAATAATAAAAACAAAGAACATGGTATAATATAGAATTATCTACATGACTAAATCGTAATCATTTGTTTTTATAAAATGTCACTTGTATAGTAAAAAAAGATAAGCATCTGTCTTCTATTATTCATAAAAAAATAATTGATAGTCTCATGTCTTGCTAATCCTTCTTGTTTCATTTCCATTATAAGTAAACTGTACATCTTCATTCATTACGATATTATTGCATATGATCTCGCATGAGAATGAATTAGAAACTCTGTATAAATGTAAATATGGAAGTATGACAAATACGAATTGCTGGAAAAAGATCGAAAAAAAACTCTAAAATTTAAAATTTCGAACTTCGAAATGTCGAAAAAATAAAATTCCGAATGAGTGTGGGTGGGTGTGGATATGAGTGTGCGTATGAATAAAATAGATCGTCCATACCCACACTCACACCCACCCACCCACATCCTCACCCATATTCTCAAGCTGGTACAATCATATATTTGATTCTCATACTAATATATCCTATACTTCGAATAATTCGAGATTTTATTTTTCGGAATGGAGGTTCTTTCGGAATTTCAATTTTTCAAACTCTTATTCTTTCGAAATTTATTTTTTCGATCTTTTTCCATCATACTACAAATATTATAAGTTACGCAATTTTTCTTTAATAAAAAAAATAATAATGTCATAGTTCACATATGACAAAAATAATTAATCATTGTTAGAAGAAAAACGAACAAAAATATTTTCATCATTATAATCGATAAATTTATCTTTTAATTCAATATATGTGTTAATACAAAAAATTCTTTCTTTTAAATTTATTATTTAATTATCATTATTGAATACATAATATATATCTCAACGTTCATTTGAGAGCTACGGGCAAAGAAATATATTATTATACATTAAAAAAAACTCGCTGCAATACAAATATCATTTTTTATTCAATTGAATATAAATTCGATTGTTTATCTGTTGAATTGTATAATAATCAGAATAGAATTTTTCCAGTTGAAATGTTTTTACTAAGTTTTTCGATAAATCGTTATTTAAATTAGAAATACAAAAGCATATTGAACATAAACTTGTAATGCAATTGGTCTTTTTCGTAAGAATAAATCGTAGAATTGATTCTGCTTGAGTAGTACACATACAATTCACTACCAAATGTTGCATATGAGGACAAAGATTCATAAAAAATTGCATTTCTGCAAGTTCAGTTATTTGTTGCAAATTAACTCTTGTAATTTTATTAGTAGTTGATGTTAAACGAACAGTTGCTAATTCTTCCTTAGATAAATTTCTTAATTGTGACACTGTAAAAGATTTAACCAACAAATAATCAAGATTAGGTAAGAAATCTATGAGTTTCAATAATATTCTAACAGAAATCTTATTATAAGTTATATTCAATACAGTAATAGATGTTAAAAGTAGAATAGGTTGAATCATATTAATACATGATTCTTTAATATCAATTGTTGGAAGTTTTACAACAGTTAATTGATTACTTTGAGAATATGGAGTGATAATTTGTTGTATAGATTTTTGATTATCCTTTGTAATATTATCGTCTAGATATTGATCAAATTCATCCTGTTTTTTCCTATAATATATCAAAAGAAAAATGATTTAAAATATATAAAACATTCGTCAACTGTAATAATTAGGGATGCAACGGTTACGGTTTTTCACCGCTTCACCGTCTACAGTTAACCGTTCTAAAGCAATAACCGGTCCAATAGAAAGACCGATCAAACGAAAACCGGCCTAAGACAAAAACCGGTACAGGTCGGCAACTGTTTTTGTTTTTTGATAATTTTGTTAATTCATATAATTATAAAGCGATGTTGACATGTTGGTTCGTAATTAGAGAAGCTAGTAATATCATTTGCTTTATTGTTAATAAGAATAAGGAATATCACCATATAGGCATCAATATTCATGTTCTTATATTGTATTACTGTTATGCATCTATGAGTAATCGATTCTATGGCGGTTATCGATTCAAACCGGTTATCGTTTTTATCACAACGGTTTGCGTTTAACTGGTCTTTCTCTTAAGCCGGTTTCTGTTTAATCGTTTTTTTCTACTAACCCGGTTTTCGTTTAATTAGTCTTTCTATTAAGCCGGTTTCCGTTTAATCGTTTTTT
>CAJNOI010001469.1:0-14829 GCA_905250115.1 Adineta steineri | reverse complement strand
AGAATATGAGGTCAAACGGAGGGTATCACTTGGTGAAGTTCCCTCGTGAGGTATTTTTTGAAAATTTTTTAAAATCAAGTTTAATTTTACCTAAACCTTAATTCTGCCTAACACATATACACCAAAATCATTCTGCTTACCCGAATCTCTCTAATAAGACTTTCGCCAACTAGATGTTCGCCAATGGCGGAATTCCAGTTAACTTCCGCCAACTAGTGAAAATCCATAGAACTGTCATTAGTAAAAGCTGCTCATACATGAAAAAAAATCTTTATTGACTATCGTAGAATACGTACATTTATGTCATAGTCATGAACTTCATGTATCATTTGAGATAATAATTAATCAACAAATGCCCATCACTACTCATGTTGGTGCACTGCGATCTCAAATTAATGCAACTACAACCGTCATAGTTAACAAAGCGATATTAAAAGGTGTATGAGATAAAAATACTCGAAAATCTCAATCACAACAAAAACAAAAGCAAGTGAGAGCACAGACATCTACAGCTTTGCTCGACACATTAGAATGTTCTATCATTAATCAACAACGGTCGATTTCGCAAACTGGACTTATACTTCAAGTTAATAGTGTTGGCGATCGAACAGAGAAACAACTGGAAGAAGATGTTGATATGCCACTCGAAAGTTCATTTCGTGATCAAGATTTGGTGTCGTCTACTACTACTAGTAAAGAGAAAGTCATTGAACAAAAAATCAATAAACCAACATCACCTTCATCATTAGTAGTTTTATCAAAATTATCATCCGATTCAATATTATCATCTATAACTACGGAAGTTATTAAAGAAGCTCATCCGGTATTGTTATTCGCATCCTCAAATGAAAATGAGAGTGACGTTACCAGCAATCCAGTAGTGAAACGAGATATTATTGTTGGTTAATCGACTAGAGTTGGCAAAATAATATTCATGAATCATTATGGATATTTATATATGAACAAAACAAAAACAGCGATGGGTTGGCGATGTGTTAAATGAAATGAAAACTGTAAAACTGTAATTTACACAAAGAAGAGTTCTGCTACTGAAGTGGATAATATCATTGTCATTTAGTTAATTTAAGCCGCCATGGTTGAGTGGTTACGTTGTTCGACACGTATCCACAAGGTACTGTGTTCAAACCTCAGTAACATCATCCATGGAATGACCCTGGACAAGTCACTAACGACTAAGTTGTCTCAAATGACTCATTCCACATGAGTCATTCATACTGGTTATCTTTAGTCAGTATGTTGGACGGAAGAGGGTGCAGATACCGCCGTCTGTAAAAAGAAAAAGACGACAGAACCCGGCTGCATGTGGAAAACTGTAATAATAACCGCGGCCGGCCCCTAAGGGCGATAAGCCTATGGGACGTTATTATTATTATTATTAGTTAATTTAAGTGATACTCGCAAATGTGAAATCTTGACAAAGATAAAGAATAGAGTTCTTGATGAAGTCATTTCTATAAAATTAATCATTGAAGAAGAATATAGAAAACCACATTTATCGACCAAAGAAAAAAAGCAATGCCACTTCCAGTAAAAATCGGTACTTTAATTCTATTTTTGCTTTTTGATAATAGCTATTCTACAACATATTCTCCTTGTTTAGAGTCTGATTTACAAAAATTACGCCAAAAAGCGTTACCAGTGATATCAAATAATCAAAAATTTGTCATTCCAGATGTATATAAAGAAACATATGCTTATGAGCGTTTCTTAATTTATGATAAAAGGAAAAGTGTTTATGGTGGACGATCATTAATCTCCATATCAAATGAACAACTGAAAGTGTTGTTTCATTCTGAGGTGCTTTTTTTTGATGGAACATTTAAAGTAGTAACTAAGTTATTTGAACAGCTATATGCTATTCGTGATTTAGAAAACGGAGAAGGTATATATATATATAATGATACATGAAAGTTATGAGAGAACACCTGGATAAGAGAGAGAGAGAGTATAGTTCATATATATATAAACAAAGTCATATGACGTGCAAAGAAAAAAACAATTAAGAAACAAAAGATAACAAACAAATATGAAAAGAAACATTGCTGTTATTCAGTATTGACTGATATCATTCTATTCAACATGAAATTAATTTATTTCAAATACTTTTCTTATGTGTAGCTGTTCCAGTATGTTTCATATTGATATCAAACAGACGTCACAAAACATACGAAGCAATCTTTCGATGTCTGACGAAACAAGGAGTGGACATGGATATGCATTTGCAACTAAAGAGTATGATCTGTGATTTTGAACAAGTATTTATCAATGCTGTTGGCCAGGTGATACACATGTTTCTTTTGTGTCATCTACACCATCTAAAAACATTTCCATTCTTGCGTGTTTCTAATATAGCTATCAGAGACATCCGTTATAGGATGTTAGTTCCATTTTTGTCGGTCCTGCTATAGGAATCTGCAAAAACTTGGTCCTTTGATAATATACGATGATAATATTGAATTGTGTGCTCTCCTACGTGGTTTCATGGCATTAGCATTACTGCCTATACACTATATATCGAATGGCTTTAGCATCACAAGGTACACGACAATTAGAACCTTTTATGTCATATTTCGAAGATGAGTGGCTGAAAACATTTACACCTTCTTCATGATCCGTTAATATTAATACCCGAGGGACAAATAATTTTGGTGAAGGTAAAACACAGCATCGCATTGAGTATGAAATCATTTTACATGTCTACATTCCTAACATCTTACTTTCTATATTTCAGCTCAAAGTAACTGCACGTGTTGTCCAGCCGCATTCAAATCTTTGGCGTTTTTTTCGATGTTTAAAACAAGAAAAAACTGTAATTCCTCACCGAATGGTACAGACGAGCTTGAATCTGAGTTCTGTTAAATAAGACAAATCAACACATAAAGCAGCATAGAAAAGAAAATAGATAGAAAACTTGCTACAGTTGCTAGAATCAAAAACAAAATCTTTGGCCGATACAATTTGTGGGCGTGTAGCTCGAGGTGGCTAACTCTAGATGGTGAAGCTGGAGAGGTGATGATAGTGATGATTTTATTGAAATAAATCAGCACTATAAATAGCACAGTGTAACGAAGGTGAAGCTGGACAACGACCATCAAGCTTCACAAAGAAAAAAATGATGAAACTACAGAGATGATGAAATGAAAGATAATGAAATGAACAAGGTGAAAGAAAAGATGATGAAATGAACAAGGTGAAAGAAAAGATGATGAAATGAACAAGAACCACCGATCACTAACATATGTGACATATGTAGAAGGAACAGAAAGAAAAGGTATATGGCTGGACGAGAGGATGATGTACATCATCCTCTAACACAATTGTATCTCTTGCTCATCTTTTTGTTGAACCTACTTGTCGTGGATGCAAAAGAGAAAAAAAGAAGCATAATAACTCGAGCTCAGACATATCAAACCCACCACCGCGTTTACCATCAAATCAAGTTCAAGCTTTTCTTTATATCTTTTTTATCACATATATTATTCTCGCTTTTTCTTATATTTAAAATTCTGTCATATATGAATACATTCTAAATGGAAGGCAGAAGATGTATCAGCTCATCTCAAGTTTCACCATAGAATCTTTGTCAGTATTCTTAAATAAGAAATAGTAGAGCTTTAGTGAACTTTTCTACCAGCTGATGAAAATACAGTGCGCACTCGCCAATTGGCGAGAGGCGAGAATCCCAGCCATTCCTACAATATAGTAATAAATATTCTACGATCATAGCTACTATGTAGATCTTGGTTGAAAAGATTTATAAATATAATTAGAATAATAAAAAAACATATTTATTTATGTAAATCGATATCTGCTAAGTAAAACGGTAAATGTAGTTTGGACAAAATCAGATTTCTAGATTTTTAAGACATTTTCAAAAATTCCACGATGAAACGAATCTCAAACGAATTAAATAATTAGGAAAGAAATCTATTTGGATTTATTCTATATGATATAAACTTGAGTAGATGGAAAACATGATTGTATAAGAAAAAGTAATCATTTCATGTGGAATTAATCACAGAGAGATTTTAAAAGGTGTTTGAAATGTCTGTATAATAATGTATTCAATTTTCATGATTAGTATGAGGATCATTCCAGCATTCTAAACAATCAAACGAATTATCTATAATCTCATTATCATCTATATTAATATTTTCTCTTTGATTTCTTTTGTCAACATTATCTCGAGATTTCATAATTTTTTTTACCATTTGCTTTTTTAATAAACAATTCTTTTCTACATTTGTTGTTATTTTTGATTTTAAAATGATTTGAAGTGGTAATGAAGAAATAATATTAGGTTATCCATCAGAGTTTCCAATAGCAGTTGTACAAAGCATAAGCAAAGTGTGCTGTACAACTGCAATTTTTTATTTACACTCTGATTTACAACTTGATTCTAAAATGTCAGAAGCAGTAGATAGTAGTGTATTGTGAATCGCAATACACACTTTGTCTCATTTTTTTTTGTAAATGAACATGTCAGATTACGAAATGATATGCTTATTTATCACTCATGTGTTTGTTATTCAACAAGTATTTATATAAAATACTCATGAAGAAAGTAGAATTATTTTTGTTTTTTACATTGGAAAAACATCATAAGTACACTTCGTACACTTTGCAGGCAAAAAGAAGGTGTACGCCAACGTTGCGCCTACCTAAGCAAAGCGTACCAATACGTTTTGTTTGAATTTTCTATTCGAAACTCTGGTTATCCATTATTATCTGATACTTGTTCGAAATGGAATTTACATTTTTGCTTTCTATTTTCATAATATCCCATGTCATCAAAATCGGGGAAAAATCGCGATTCATCGCCCAAACCTTGGCGATTTTGAAGACATGGGACTTCATTGATGTTTTAGAATTTCTCTTTTCAACAAAATCAAGAGTTTATTTGAGCTTAAAATTCATGTTGAAAAGAAGGATAAAATCTTTGAATAAAAAAATAATTAAAAACTTGAAACTATTTGATTATCAATATATTTATTTCTATATATCTTAACTAATTGAAAAAAATGAGTAAAATTTTATCGGACGATAAATCATCCGACTGAGCAATAAATATATTGGCTGAGCGATAAATATAATAATTCAGCAATAATTAAACTAACTAAACAATAATTTATTAAAACTAAAACTAAATATTAAATAGCAAAGACAATATAGACTTCTTTTGTTCTATGCTATATCGTACAGATTACAGCGGAAAGGCCATGTGTGAAAGAACAGAAAAAAAACTGTGCACATATATGAAGAGAACAGAAAGAGAAGATATATGAAATGAGGAGGGTGATTCGAATGAATCTCTAATATGTACATGTAATCTCCTTTATTTCCTTGAATCACTTGGTTTTGTCCAACCGTTCTAATCTCTTTATATTTTTTCGAGATTTTCCCTTCGCGTTTTATGTTAATTTTCAAACTATTTTGGATTTTTCTCTCATTTGTAAAAAAAAGAGAAATTAATGTTTTGTCAGTGAGATCCATTTACCTGTTGACAAATATATCATTTGTGCAGATGACTCAAGCACAACGCGTATCACAGTATATTTCTGATGCTCAAAGTAACGATGATATACAACTGGACTCGTCTACTAATTGCAAAAATGTTCAGCAAAGAAGAAAATAGATTCCAATATGCACATTCAATAATAAACATGAAGCTATTAACAAAATAAAAAATGATGGTACGTGGAGCATAACTCATACAAATATAATACGTGAGGGAGAACGGGTTTACTATAGATGCAAGAAGCAGAAAAAACGTGGAAAACAATGTCGTAGAGTAGAGACAAGGTACTTGCACTTGCTCATCATTTCTGAAAAAATACATCTGTAAACACATTATCGGACTGTCTATAAGGCTGAAATATTGCAAAGCTCCATCAGAAGCAACAAATGTAGCAACTGGCGCAAAAAGAAAGTGAAGCAGACCATCTAAAGCTAAAAAAGCTTTGATCAAACAGTACTTTATCTGTTATTAAAATATAAATTTATTATTACTCATATGTAAAATTATTCTTGCTCAAATGTATATTTATTATTGCAGATTAATGTGCCAAGGAAATAAATGGACATCGTTTTAAATACTCCCCTCCCGCCTCCTTTGATCTACCACATTTATCTATCTTGCTCTGTATCTTTCGTTTGTTCTGTTTCTTTTCTCTTGTTCTTTTTCTTTCTTTCTTGTTCTGCTTCTTTAATAGAGTGAGTCTAGACAAGAACATTTCGGATGAAGATTCACTCAACGTATTGATACAAGAATTATTCTGGATTGTGTTTGGAGACTCAAAGACGGAATAGAGTCAGAACCATAAGCTCAATTTAGAAGCAATAGAAACTAGTATTATACTCTTGTTGTTATATTTTTCTGTTATATATTCGATAAAAGATTTATCTAAGTTATTTCTCTATTTCCGTTACAATTAATCAATTAATTATTATCCATTTCGTAATATATAATTGCTAAAAAATATTCTTTTATTGCCCAACAATTATTTCTAATTCGTATTTTTAATCACTGCCCACTTCGATTTTCAAATTGCCCAAATAAATACTAGCCAAAACAAATTATTTAACATAATGATAGAAGTGCTGGTCTTCTCATCATGAAAACACATTCAAGACATCCAGCTTTTATAGAAAATATATCTTACAATCAGTACATGATAGACAGATGTTTCTTGATGAAACAAATGTAGTTTGAAAAAGAATTCTTAAAATAGAAAACTATTTTCGTAAGTATACACTATTTTTTCACATGTCTTGTAAAAATTCAATACAAAAGCAACGTAAAACTTTTAAAGTGAATGTCAACAATATATAAAAGAAGCAAAATATTTACATGAATATGACCTATACATAATCAATCAGGTTTTTCTGTGAAACTCAATGTATAATTCATCATAGACTATCCTAAAAACATTTTCACAAAAATCATTTTAAAATCTATCTTTAATTAATTGAAAAAGCATCATTTTGACCTGATTTTGATCTTTTTTTTAAGATTAACGATAGAATTTATTTTGATTTTAATATCTTTTTTACTGTTTTAACCACTTATTAATATTATTCAACTAACAAGGGAACATATTTAAGTGTACCCACAGAGATGGAGTTTAAAAGTATTCTGTCGTGTAGTGACCATGTTGAATATCTCAAATATCGATAATTTAGCTGCTCGTGCTAAGGTCGATAAAATAGCACTATTTTACATGTTTGCCATATGTTACATCCTATTGCCTGATATCACATTTTAACGAGTTCTTTTTCTAAAAACTAAGGAGAACATAGTTTTTTTCAGCGAGACAACTGCATAAATGGAAACTTTTATTCGTTTTATGTGTCCATTTTCCTGAAAAAACTATATTTTCCACAAGTTTTAGAAAAAGAACTCGTTAAAACGTGATATCAGGCAATAGGATGTAACATATGGCAAACATGTAAAATAGTGCTATTTTATCGACCTTAGCACGAGCAGCTAAATTGTCGATATTTGAGATATTCAACATGGTCACTACACGACAGAATACTTTTAAACTCCATCTCCGTGGGTACACTCAAATATATTCCCTTCTAAGATCGATTTCCAATAATCAACGATAGTTCAAAAAAATTTTTTACTTTTTTTGCATGCGACGTTAGTGTTATTATCAATGAGAAACAAAGTGATCTCTATCAATAAAAAATAATTTTAAACTAATGAAAGCATCGGAAATTATGAGAGGTTATGAAATTAAGAAATCAGCTTTTTCCTCCATCATTATACAAAAGTTTAATGAATTTTAAACAATACCTTTTTTTACCTCACTGAAGTTGTTTAATATTGAAGCAATTATTATCGCGATATAGAGTAGCTATTTGTAGTTATTTACATTTGATAGTTGCTATCATCGTTGATATAGATATTACTATGTCATTCATTCAGTTCGATTTTGTTCAATAAAACGTAGTGAAATGAGTTCGCAATCCAAATATTGACTATTATGTCTTTTACAGAATATCAGTCATTACCATGAATCACATACATAGTTTTCTGATTGTTTCCGAGATGTACCAGTAACTGATTCCTGTCGAATCTATGCTACTCAGTACGAAAAAATACGATTAATGGAACGCCTTTATTGTATATAATCCGATAAGTTCCGGTACTAGCTATTGGCCAGTTTTATCTTGGAATCCGGCGTCATGTAAAATCACAAATTTCGATCATTTCTTAGCATCAGATTATCCTGAATCTGGTCTGAAATTGATGAATACGATCCGAGGATATCAAAGAAAAACTACGGATAGCGTCGGAATCCGGCAAAAAGTAACCGATTCAATACGATTAGCTATATTGTAACGGACTTAAAATTTGTCCAGCAGGATTCGATATACCCGTTGGACCTGGGAGACTATCTTAAAAGATTCAATTCGTTTGTTTGGCAATTATTATTTTCACTTCAGCTTTACTCGAATGTATTTTCTATAAAACTAATCAGTGACTATGTCACATTTCTATGCCAATAACACTATTTCCACGACGATATAATACTTAAACTTTTCATTTCGTTCGAACATTCTTTTAAAGTTATCATTAAATATTTCTTCGTAACAGCTTATAAGCAAATAAGATATTGTTGAAAATCAGTGTATGTGTCTATAGTATCATGACAATTTCGAGAAACAAACGTCATATCAAGTTTTTATTTATGAACTAAATCTTTTTAGTTCTATCGAAAGCAACACTAGTCGACGATCTTGCCTCTCCTCTTTCCAGATTCTTGTGCTCTTGTATTCTTGGCTGGTTCTTGTTTTTAATAATTCTTGTTTGATTCTTGGTTTCTTGAACTGCTTTGATGATCCTTTTTCCACAAGATTCTTTCCTGATTTCGTTTTTTTCTTATGTCTAACATGTTTATTTGAAAAAAATAATAGATAATAAAAATGGCGTATTTACATAAAAATAAAGAAAGAAACCTATTAAAAATATTTTATCTACATATATATATAAAGTAATAGCAATACAATTAGAATATTTTATTTGTACTATAAATTCCTACAGGTTACTGAGATTCGTCTTCTTCGTACTTGTTGCTCGAGTCGATGACTAATATTAGACCAAATCATTATTTGAAAACTCGTAAAACAGTTATAAGTTGATACATTGTTATGTATATCTTTATTCTAAAATATTTTGACTTACCTATAGTTGGCATGCAACTTAAGCGTTGTTCGAAGAGTCTCATTTTCTCATTAAATCGAATATAATAAACATAATCTTTTCTCATCTAAAAACGGACCAATAAAGTATAGACGTTGATATATATATATGGATGCATCCTTACAAAGACGACAAGTGATGTTTGTCTTGAAAATCAAGCAAGAATCTCTTTTTCTTTTATATCAAGAACCACACATGTTGTGAAAATCGCAATGACTTTGATGATTTCAAAAAAAAAATCGGCTTAAAATCGCAGTTAATCGTTTTTCGTAAAAAATCAACGATTAAATCCGACTTTAGGAGGATTATGTTCGAAGGAACAATTTTTTTAAAATTGTTGATAAATCAGTGCGATAAATCGGGTTCAATCACTGATTTTCTAACTGGTTTCCAAATTACTCATTAGTTAGAAAAACAATGAAAAGCCTGGATAGTTAAGAGTCAGAAACAGTTTCTATGTATTTCTTTAACATAATTATAGGGATTTGTAGGAAAAAGAAAAATTTCGTTTTTTTCGACGTCGCTATTGTCTCATAAACGAGATTGAACAATTAAAAAAACGATTGAACTAATGAGGTCTTAGTCTTATTTATATTCATTTGATTTAATTGCAAATGCTTCTCCTTTTAGATGAAAGATCATTTCTTTTTCAGATACATTTTAGATTGAATATCTCATTTAGTGTTGTTTTTCGTCGTATGTTTTGTTTTGAATGATTCTATCAATTTTTAATTAATGCAAAATTTAAAACTTGCGTATTTTGAAAGTTCTTATTCCAATCAGAATATGTATTTCTGGTTTTTATTTAGAAAAAAACAAAGAATTTTTCATGCTTTTAGATTACTAATTTTAAGCAAAATCGAGGCGCGCCGATTTCTCAGATAAACAAAACTTCAAAAATCGAAGATACCGCGAGAACATTTTTTCATTTTATTTTTGCATTTTTCGAGCGGCTTCTTATACAATTATAGGATTGTCGCACTAATTTTTCTAGTCTAATCTCTGTTTTTTTTATATTAAATAATATAATCGCTGATGTTATCAATAAAATTCCCAATAATAATAATTAAAAGACAAAGATTCTGAATAAGACAGTAAAACTAAATTAAAATGCATAAAATGGCATGAATTATTGGTATAATGAAGGGCAATGAACCTAGAGAATCAAATTTATTGAAAAAATCGACTAGATAATCACGATAGGAGTTGTAGGAAAACATCGAAAGCAATATTTTCCTTTTCTGTTTTTTTCTACGTTTTCCTCTTTCTACGTTTTCCTTTTCTATGTTTTCCTCCAAGACCTCACGATATATCACAAGAATCGTCGATTAATTGGTGATTAAGCGGGCGATTATCGTTTCGATTAACCGCCGATTTTCCAGCCATTTTGAGGACATGGACATATTTGAGTTTCTAGAAATTCGAAAAATCTATTAATTCCTTTCAGATTCTTGATTTTGTTGTTAATCAGTTAAGATTCTTTTTATCTTGGACTCCTGATAGGGATCTTATCTAAACATTATGATTAAAAAGAATCTGGAAAAAACGAGACAAAATCATCGACTAGTGTAAGCAAAACTTCATAATACTTTCCACTCATGATATCACCAGTGAACTATTACAGTCGCTCGCTAGTCGTGCGTTGGTGATCCTCTGTAGTGGCACTTCAATCTGATCAATCTCCAGTTCGAGTGTAATTTCTAATTTGAGAATCCTATTGTAGGATTCCAATGCATTTCCGCAAAGAAATGTGACATAAACTGAAATCGGCCCATAGAGAATTTCACCTTCCGCTCCCAATAGGCAGCATTGGAAAAATTTGATTGTTACTTGGTCGGCGACAGTCCTATATCAATTCTCATCGTAGGAACTTCTAAGAAGCTCATTTGATAAGAACTGAACTATTCTATTATTTACTGGTTCAGACCTTAGTTGTTATAATAGTTTTCGTAAACTTCATGATTGAATCTAATAATTTATTTCGACGAGCCTATCTTAAGAGTGCGAGATAATGCTTGTTTATGGTGTGCTTGAACATGATCGCACATGATCGAAAAATCGAATTTTAATATAAAAACAATTGAATAAAAGTATAGAATATCGCTACTTTTCATGTACTTTATATCAGTATTGACCTCTACAATATATGTAAATAAAAACATACTGTTGTGTCTCTTTTTGATTGATCTATATCACTTGTCTTTTCTTTTTCCTTTTCGCATTTTACATATTCTCTCTTTCGATATGCACGATAACTGTTCACTATATTAAGACAAATATATTCATATGTGATCTCCTTCTTTATATCCTAAGAGAGTATTACACAGTGTGGCTGTTACCGAGATTAATATAAAGCAGTGGATTTCTGTACCAACATAGGTTCCTTATTAAATTAGAATTCTATTCACACGAATATCTAGACGTACCCGCAAGGCATCGTGTTGCTCATGGTATACAATTTTTGTTGACTATCAACTGTAGTATAGGATCGACCCATGTCTTCAAAATCGCCAAGGTTTGGGCGATGAATCGCGATTTTTCAAAATATTGACGATTATATCGCCAGTACACTCTAAAAAAAAATCAGTATTCTCGGACACTCAATAAGAGTTTCTGAACTATCGGAAACCCATGAAAAACCCTTAGCTATGCCATACACAACCCTCAGTTCGGAAACTAAAAAAAGGTTTCCGAACTACCGAAAACCCATGAAAAAACCATAGCTATAAAATGCTAGATATCCAGCTCAGAAACTCAGTAAAGGTTTCTAAGCTGAAAACATCTAGTTTAGGTGATGCATCTTGTGAACTGTTGCATAACACTCATACCTTCCCCTACATATAATGTACTACCTATAGCTGGTTCTCTCGGCTGGAGATTTGCGAAATTCCATAAGAAGCACTATAATACATAAAAATCAACTCATAATTAATAATTTAAATGTATAACTTAACAAACATGTAAATAACTTTGAATGAAAACCAAATTCTAAATAAAAAAACAAAGGATTTATTATTTTTAATTTGTAGTTTATATAACTCACCAAGTATATGAATATCTTTGAGTGAAAATCTAATCTATATATATAAAGAACGATATCTGTTTGTCTGTTCTTTATGCATATGGAGACCGTACGAGCAGATGCAATAAAACTTTCCCGAAATGATGTCTACACCCAGGGGAACGTCGACATCTACTTTTTTCCGAAAAAAAAATCAATCCTACGCTTGCTACAGGCAATCTAAAAAACTGACCAATAGGACTGTAGCATTTGAAAAAGTCAAAAAAAAATAAATACCGAAGACCGTCTGAGCGCTCAAATACAACAATGGACATGTTTCATCTATGTAGGGCAACCCAGTACTTGCTACAGGCAATATATAGAACTGACCAATAGGATTGCAGCATTTCAAATAGTTAAAAAAATAGGTAGCAAAGGCGGCCGAAGGTCGTTTGAGCGCACATCTTCTGTTCGTTATGCATTCAGTCTCTGTAATAGCTATGATCACCAAACTTTTCACGACGCTTCCCCTTAGGTCCCAAGGAAGGTCGACGGGGATTGGCATAGTCATCGGAGGGAGGGACATGATTGAAACTTTACCCAGGTGGTTCTGTGATAGCTAACGTCACCAAACTATCATTCACACTTCTGTATATCCAAGGAAAAGTGGCGAGGGGATCGGATACGGAAGGTGCTTGCAATATAAATATGTTGCAGCGGGTACGGTTTCAGAGAGATTTTACAGCGGCAACTGTGTAAGAGAGAATTTGCAGCGGGTACATCCTCTAGTTCTAAATAAAAAAGTAGAATATTAATTTTGTTTTCAGTTCTATAATATATTACTTATCGTCAATATCGCGCGAATAGGAAGCGAAAGTATTATTTAGGTGAAATTTGTAGATTATAATATTACAGAAAGTTTGTTGTATGAGAACACGAAATTTTTATTAAAAGAAACGACGAGTAGAAAAGAACGTTTGTTAAATGAAAAACGTATATCAATAAAGAATAGTTATGTTTTTATGATTGACTACTATCGAAGAACTACAATTAGAATAAGGCTTCTATATCAATAAAAAATATTAAGAAGGACATGAAAAAGAAGAAAATTAAAAAGAAATTCCTTAATTTTAATAAGAAATAGAGAGGAGTATTGAACAATTTTTATTCATTCTGCTTTTTCCATTTCAATTATGATTTGCGACGAGTTGGTCGAGTTAGTTTTTTTGTTGGTAGAATTTTCTCATTATATGATGCTAGTTTATTAAGTAGCTGATCTGCCTTTCTTTTATGACTGATTTACAAATCAATTGATATTGCTTCTGTTTGAAATATTTGAAATATATTTGGGATTTCTTCAGGACTATCTTGTTTATTGTCAATAATTAAATTTTCGTAGTTTTGTCCTATTTCTTTATTTGATAGAGGATCAGTATTTTCTATTTCTTCAAGACGACGGATTGGTGACGATGAGGATTTATCTTGAAGTTCAATGTTGCATTCTTTATGAGATGCTTGGATACAAGTTGACTGATGTTGTTTCTCATTTGAGAAATAAACATAAAAAATGTATAGCTAAGCGATGTGGACGAAATTTGAGATTCAGGATACAATATAGACTGACAATTATACTAAGAGAATGTTCAATAGACGAAGATGAACAAACATATGTCCAATCAAGATAAACTTTTATATCATTGTCTTCAACTACTATTGATGGTTGAGAAGTAGTTAGCTTTCAAAAACTAACGAAAGGAGAGTTAAAATAAGAGATATTTAATGAGAAGAAAAAAGAAAATGATGCTTAACTATTCGATAAACATTTATATTTTGAAAACGTAAGAGAAAAGTTATTGTCGACGAGAAGATAAAAATTAAAGTCAATAGACTGATATATATTATTTTTATTGTTTAAGAAAGACGCATCTGAGTAAATAATACTAAAACTTAATTTATGATCTTTCATTTGAATAAATTTTCAATAAAACATTCATTCTAGTGATTGAGTACATCAGTTGATAAAAACAAACAACCTTGTCTGACTAGAAAGTACTTGAATTGCTTTAGTAAGGTTGAATATTTAAAAAAGAGAAAAGTCGGAGAACATTATGTATATACCCATAGCCTATTACGTGTGAAAAAGGACTCAGCGAATTTTTAAAAAACCTCTGGATGAAAATAAATATAGATATATTTATTATCACTTTGCATATGTATGCAAGATCATTTACTGATAATAATATATTATGTACAAAACTTATCAACGCTGTATGTTGTCTGAAAATTTTTCAAAGTTCAGAAAAATAAAGAGTAGAAAGAAATATTCCAGCATCAAGTAGCTTTTCCGTTATAGCGTTCACTACGTTCACCTATAGTGAAAACCTTTGTAAACATTTCCTTAATTTCGAAAACCAATATAGATTTTCTGCAATACCCTTCTTAGGTACATCATGTTCGAAAACCAAAAAAGGTATTTTCGGATACTGTTTCGGGTTCCAAATCAACTTATTTTGCAACATGGGTTTCCTAGAATACCTAACGAAAGGACCTCACCAAGTGATACCCTCCGTTTGACCTCATATTCTGCCCACATGTA
>CAJNOI010001466.1:0-11078 GCA_905250115.1 Adineta steineri | reverse complement strand
TGCTATCAAAGATATATTTTAAAATGATATTTATTTATTTTAAGTTTATTTAACAAACTTGTAAGAGTAGCAGCTAGAACAGGAAGAATTATAGCAGCTGCTATAAGACCTCCTAACAAACCAGTTAGTAAAGTTGTTAAAAGGCAACATCTCCAATAGCATCTCTTACTATAATTACAAGAAAATTGAATTAAAAAATAAAGCGAAATAAAAATTTGTTGATATTCATACCGTGTTCTTATTCGACCTGTTCTTTTATCTTCAATATTAAGGACAATAGGAGATGTTGATTGTCGACTATAGGGCATTAACTCCACTTGTTGTGGACTATAGGACATTAACTCCATATTTTTGTAGTTATCAGCTGAAAAAATAATTAATTCTATCAGTTAAAGGTGAATATACAGTTGTTGATCGAATAATGTAAGAAGAAAAATTGAATTATGAAATAAGATGAATTTGGTATATATATAAAATTGAAATGTTCGATTACCATTTATGAGAACAAAAAAGGAAAACAAACTTGAGTAATGTAGGCGTATCATAGTTATGAGGGCGTTTTAAATTTCTTCATTTTTTCAGCATGACAGTTTTTTCATGTTTCAGTTTTCTTTTTTTTTTCTTTTGTTCGAATCATTTTTTTCTATTTTTTTACATAATTTCACAATTATCGAATTTAATTCATTAAATGGAACAATAAAACACTGGCATTTTGTATTGATCTATTTGAAACTATTTGTTAACGTGATAGTCATATTTCTTATTGTAAATGAATAAATGATAAAAAGTTATTTTGTAGAAAACAAAACAGAATATAATATTGTATTTATATTTTGCAAAATAATTTATCGAAAAGAAGAAAAGAAAATGTTTGTGTCTGGTATATTTCCATGTGACAGAGAAAATAGAAGAAGTGATTGATTGATCTTATAAACAGTATAAATAAGCATGTTTTTGTTTTTAAAAGGTTACATAGAAAAACAAAAACATACATTACGAAGCAAAACATCAAAATTGTAAAGAGTTGTTGAAAGATGAACTTTTTTGTTTCGTCAATATTTCTTAACATAGAAATGTTTAATAAAAATTGTTCGTAGATAATTAAATATTATTCAAAAATTTGATTGATTCTTAGATGGAAATCCAAGAAAATGTTCTTGTTCATTTTAATAAAAAAAGAAGTTTTCGGTATATTATTCTTGTTTTCATAAACATTTTTAAATAAATAGATGAAAATAAAATTGAAGAGAAACTTTCTTTAATTCTAATAATCATAATTAGGATTAAAGAAATAGATTTTTATCCTATCAGTTCTAATATAATAAATTTGTTTTATACAATATGAAATAGAAGAAAACACAATAGAAATTGACATTGATAAAATCATATGAGATACTTATCTATCAATATTTAAATTTCCATTAATACTTAATCTTTTCTTAATTATTTAAAATGTCACTAATACACGTATTAAAAGACAGAAAATTGATATTATACTATGGAAATCCTAATAATAAAATCATTTGTTTTGTTCGATATCTTGTTGTATTTAATTGTCACAAATAAAACTTTTTTAATGATATTGAATATCGATAAATTAATCTCATCGAAACATATATTAAAAGATGATAGAGAATATTGTCTCCTGCTTCTTTCATAAATATATTTTACTTAGAGTATATCAACAGTTCTAGCCACGATATTTTTCATTTTATAAAACATTTAATTTTCAAAGTTTCAATACATAGTAAAATATCTACTTCATCTTGAATTTAATTCTCATATTCGTTTAGATTAAACTCTAGAAGATTCACAACTGAACAGAACTACTGAAAATCGTAAATAAAAATGTAAAATATTTGACTTTATTAATGTATTCAAAATGGTGAGCATATTATTATTTTTTCTAACAATTTGACAAAATTCTTTTGAAATTCTTCTTCTCAAATATTCTTCATTATCTTAGAAATTGTCTCAGCTAGTGATTCTTTTTTTCATTGATCCAATAAATTCTAACTTGTTTATCTTATTCCATTGACAAATGTTTGATATTTCTATCTTACTGAATTGATATGAGAAGTTTCTTTGAAAAACGTCTCTATTGACGCATTACTCAAACGAGATATCAATCAGCAGTATTTCTAAATGTCATACAAAGTCCAGATAAGATTGTTATTGAATAGTTTTCCATTTGATAATATATTCAAAGAATAATTTTCGTGTCATAAGATAATATTGATTGAATTAATATAAAATAATTATGTTCTAGTTTATTAATTTCTAATAATAATAGTAATAATAATATACGAAGCATCTATAAATGCATTCGTTTGAAGAATTGACGTAAAAAAAGAAAGAAGACATTTTACAGAGCACAAAATGAAAGCAAATAGCTAATATAACAGATAGTTATTTTGTTTTTTAACAAAAAAGAAACTAAGCAAAGCTTTTTTTATTCTATAGGAAATAGTTTAACAAAATTTCCAATTGAATTTTTATGTCCATAAAAGAATCGGAGCCATACCTAAAAATAAAAAAAGAAATAAACTTTTCTTTCAAAAATAAAATTTCAATTAACCTTCTGATGTATTCCATTTAGGCATTAAAACATCATCAGCTAAAAATTCTAATGGAAATTCAACAATAAAACCTTGAATTTGTTTGCATTTTTCATGTGCCTTAACAAAATAAATAAATTGAAAAAATATATTTGTTATATAAAAAATTCAATTATTACAGATAATGGATCAGTTTGTTTTAATTTTGGTCGGTCAACATATGATTCAACTTGAGCAAATTCTCTAACACGATTTGTTGGTAATGTATTAAAAACTTCTTCATAAATTTGTGCATTGTTTTTTGCTGTGTCACGGAAATAATTGTAAAATTCATCAGAACAGGGATCATCAACATTCATATCTTTTTCATTTTTAATACCCAAAAGTTGTCTAAAATGAAAAAATTTTCTTTTTAAAATATTTCAAATAAAATCAAACCTGAATAATTTTTTTCGCCATGTTGAAGAAAAAGTTCCAACTTTTTGTGTTTGACCATTTAATTTCGAATCAATCATTTCAGTATCACTAACAACTAAACAAAATTCTGAATCACGTGAACCTTGAAGTGATCGATCATTTATATTGGCTGATCCACAGATACACATACGATCATCAACAATCATTAATTTTGAATGAACATAAATTATTTCTGTGACCTTTTTTTTACAAAACAATTTATTTTTTGTTTTTTATAAAAACTAAATCTACTTACTAATGAACCCATTAAGATATCCCAATTACGCATACCATAAAATGTTATATAATCTTCGGGATTATTTACACCTACATTAAATTAATTCGTATCGAATTATTTATATTAATAAACATACCACTTTGTTTTAATCTTTGATAAAGTGATGTTTCTCCTTTATTAATTGATCTCATAATAAAATAAAGAACAGCTTGAACAGCATTTGCATTAGAAAATCCCGGTAATAATGGTACAACAATATAAACTCGAAATTTTTCTTTATTTATACTAGCACGAATTATTCGACGATAAAGTGCATCACCAATATTATTTTTAATTGTTGCATCATTTGCAATCGAAACAAAAAATTGATTCTAAATTATTAGAAAAATATTTTTTTGTTGTTTTTCAAATCAAATTATTTTACTTCAATATAAATAAAATGTTGTGCACTATCAATCATATGAATATAAGCATTTTGTATTGAATGTTCAACAGTACGTGTACCACATGACCAAAATGAAACTGAACGAACACATTGTGCATCAATACAAATTGGTTTTCGTTCTTCTCCAAGAATTGATGTTAACATTGAATAATCTAATAATTCATTATCATTATAACTTTTAGGAAGAAGATATGGATAGGAATCAACAAAACGAAATTTATCCGCCTATTTTGAAATAAAAATCAAATTTGTAGAATAGAAAATTGAAAAACTAACTTTATGAATATTCCATCGTTGAATAAAATGTCTTGCACAATCTCTTGCTGCTTCACCTGAAACAACTAATGCTTCATCATGCCATGGCATTCGTGGTGAAGCTTTTCGATCAATATAATCTTTTTTAAATATACAAATTTCAATAATAAAATAAAATAATTTTATTTTCAAAATCTCACCTTCATCAAATTTTTCAATAAATTCAAAATCTTTTTCATAAGAATTTGAATAATCTTTACCCATAAAATATCGACATTTATCATCAGCAACTGGTGTTACACCAATGATTGTTTTAGGTTTTTCATCAATTGGTTCCATAGGAATCTCTTCATCTTCATCGAATGAATCATCATTTTGACTCTTTTTTCGATGTCTCTGAAAAAAAATTAAATGAAAACATTTTATTTATTTATTTATCATAATCATTCTATGAATTACTTTAAGCATTTTTCTCCATTTCTTTTTATATTGAACAGATTCTTGTACAGCTTGATCTTCTTCAGCTAAAATTTTCTTTTCATCTTCATTTAATTCAGTTTTAAAATCAGTTACAGCTAAATTAAACAAAAAGATTTTCTTTGAAAATTAAATCAAAAATAAATTATTTTACCTGATAATCTTGCTGCTGCAGCATCAACACCTATTTTAATTAAAAATATAAAATTATTTCAAAAAAAAAAAAATTAAAAAATATTACTTGAAATTTTATTTGATTTTAATGATGTATCTTTTTCTTTTTCATTTGATTTAGTTGAATTAAGTAATGGTGCTGTGATTTTTGATGAAGAATTCTATAGAATAAATCAAATAGGATGAGAAATAAAATTACAGAAATGCGTCAGTGTCATTCTATGATAACACATGTATAAAAATAGCTCCGAGTAATTATATTGACGAGTTGAAATTATCATATACTTATTCTAATAATATTAGATTCATTTTTTACATGTATTCTGTACTAATCTTATCTTATTACAATTAGCGAAGAGACAGTAAGGCACATTTTTATTAAGTATTAACATTTAATTATTGTAAAATATGGATTTTTTAATGAGAATTATTATTTTTTTTTTTTCTAAATGTAATAAAAATAAAATGACTGTAATTTTTCTATTTGTCACGATATCTAGTTGACATTAATAAAACATAATGGGGAATATCTTAACACTCTTAAAGTCTTTCATTTTCTTATTCTTAACATCAAATACATTCAATTTCTATTAATAGCATTTTTTTCAGAAAATAAAATAATCCATTTCAAAAATTAATTTTCTTATTCGTGAAAAAAACAAGTCATTTTTTTATACTTCGAAATAGTTTAAATTAAAAAAGAATTCTTCTTTGAAGATAATAATACTAACTATATTTGTATTGTTCGAATTATCTGCCATTTTTTCTGTAGTTTCAACAGCTGCTTCTTGTTTATGTGCTTCTTCTTCAGCTTCTTTAGCAATTTGTTCTGGAAGTTTTAATTCTGTTACATTTTCATCACTTAAATCAATTAATCTAGACAAAACAAGAGAGAGATATGAAATGAAGAGATAAAAATAATTCTGAACCTGTGACTATCGGTATCCCATCTTCCCCAACAAAGATCAATTCCACCAATAAAAGCAATTCTTTGATCAATAACAACAGTTTTTTCATGATGAGAATAAAGAAATGATGATTCAGTTCCAGGTAAAACTCGATGATCTGGATGTCGAATAACTTTAATATTTTTTTTCGTTGGACTTTTAGCAACTAATTTTGCTTTTGTATGCCAACTATTTAAACCAACAACTTGTACAATATCTTTAAATACCATTATATAAACACGAATACCTTCTTCCTATAATATTCATATCAATTTATAAATATTTTTTTCTAGAAACAAAATAACTTACAGCTCGTTTTCCAAGTAAATTATCGAGACGCATTGAATCATCACCAAATGGACGAATTAATGATATTTCAGGTGAAAGCCACCAATCAGTTATAAATATTTCTTCTTTTGCTGCTAATATTCCTTTGGCAACTGCTTCCATATATGATTGACCATTAACAAACCATTGACCATATTGTCGTTGTCTTTTAGGTGCAAATGAATTAAAAGGATGTTGTTCAATAAGTGAACAATTATTTTTAACATTATTTAATAAATTAAACCAAGCATCTCTTTCATCATCTTTTTCAAATTTAATAATCATTGAACGTTGTAAATTTTTAATTCGAATACCATTATTTGTTCCAGTTTTTCTAAAACCTTGTTCAAGAGAAAATGTTCGATCAATAAGCATTGGAAATCCAACTAAAGCTGAATCAGGATTCATATAAACCATATAAGAATCTTTAAGGACAAACCATTTTTGTCCATGATGAAATTTACATTTATCACACATAAATGGAGCACGAAGAAATATTGATCGACCACGAAAATCATCATTCGATCGTTTAGCAATAGCACCTTCTTTTACACTTTTTCCTAAACCATGTACGAATGATAATGGACTCACTTCAAAAAATTCTCTCTAGTTTAAATATAAATATAAACATGAAATATTTTCTTAATTTCTTTCTTTCTTTTTCTTACCACAGCAATTTGTTCACGAAATTTTGGATGTTTTAAAACTTTATTTAAATAATTTTGTAAGGATTTCTATAAAATTGAATTCTCAATTGAAAATAAATAAATAAATAGAAGATGTAAACTTACACATCGTTCACTAACTGATGATTCATTAATAAATGCAATTCGATCATTATGAGTTGGAAAACATGGTTGATCATCTTGTTTTTTAATTAATGATTGATTTTCATCTTGATGTGTTATTACTTCGGATAATTGACTTCTTTTCAAATTAAAAATAGAACAAATAAAAATAAAATATATTTTAAGAAAATCTTTCTTACTTATTTAAACTACTCATTGATCGTCCAGTTTCAGTTTCAACATAACGAACAAGAGATTTATGAAGATCATGAAAATGTTTATAACGTTTCATTATTGTCCATTCATATTGGGGGCCATGACGAACTGTTATTGTATATCTAAATTGAAATTCATTTCTTTTTTTTTCAAATTTATTTTTAAATCAAAATACGTACAAATATGGATATAAAAATTCAGTAACAGGATTATATACTCGTTCTGCTTCAATTTTAGTAACTTCAACTGGTAATCCACGTACAAATGTTTTATTTCGTCTAGTATAAACTTGATCCAATGGACATTGATCATCTAGTTTTGAACAAGATCAATATTAAATAATATTAGCTTTTCTTTTTAACAATACCTTGACAAGGTGTATCAAGTTCTTCAACAAAATTCCAATCAGGATAAGGTAAATATTCTACATGTCGTTGATTTGCATTGCCTGAAAATTTACAATACAAATATTTTTAATGAAACAAAAAAAAACGAACAAATGTTTATGAAATATGATATTCTTATTATTATTCTATCGATGATTCATTTATTTTAAATAAGTCCCTCTCGATAATTATCTTATTGAATTGTAAATTAGCCGTTAGGAATAATATGTATACGTACTTGACGTTAAAGTCATGTCGACCATTTCGGCTGTATGTTTAACAAGACTATCTATGCCTGATGATGTATGTAATTGATTACTCATGGTTTGATTTTCTAATAAACAAGAAATTTATTAAATAAGAATTAAGAAATAAAATATTTAAGAAAACCTACTATTAATAATCGAAAAAGGAAGGACAAAACTAATAAAACCAAACTTATCTAGTAAACGATGTCGTTTTTCTTCTACTCTATTTTTTTGTTCTTTGGCCTTGCCATATTTCGTCGTAGAGAGACACGATACATTAAAGCTGTAACCAACCTCCGTCTATTTTGGCTTGAAGATGGAAAGAAAAAAAAGAAAAAAATACTGTTTTTTTTCTCTCTTTTCTTTCTATTCTCGACAGGGAATATGAAAGCACGTTGTATACACTATTTATTTACCACAAATAATAAAAATAAGCCGATTTACAATTTATCCTTTTTGACAATTACTAATCAAATGATTAATCAAAAAAATTTAAATAAAATAAAACTAAACTTATTAAAATTATAATTTTAATTTTTTTCTTCGAAATCTTTATTTCTCTATTGAATAGCTAATAACAAAAAGTCGTAGTTATTTTTCTATTTGCATAACGCATGTAATACAAGAGAAGATTGATAATGAAGACAGATATTTTATTTATGTTTTCTATTATAAGTAAATTACAGAGAACATAAACAACAAATACAAAAGACAATAATACGTTATTTCTCGGTCAAAAGAAATACTGTATATTACATATCTAATATAGAGAAATTTTTCAGTTAGATATATACCTCGTCTACAATGAAAAAATGAGTCACCTCTTTTGTTTTTATTTTTATTCTTCTATAAAATTCAATAGAGATTGATCAAGTAAATCATTGACGTATAGATTTTATTTTCTTATAATTAGAAATTAATATTTAATTTATTTAACGAGACATCTATGTTTTGATTGATTATTCTCCTACAAACTATATGAATTCATAGAATTTTATTTGATTGATATGAATCTTTGAAATTTTTCAATTTCTCAAATGGATCAAAACAAAAAAAACCGGAATAGACATTTTATTGTATAATTAAATAATTTCATTTATTTTATTGACAACTATTCTAATTATCACTTAAACTTATTGAAAATATTCCAATAACCTTTATTCGCATTCTCAATTGATATTATTCTTTATTTATGTAATATTGGATGAAGGCAATGACATTTTTCAACGATAGATTCTTTTTTCCTACAGAATTGTCTGGATAATATTACATTGATATATAGTGACAATTTATGTCGATTCTATATCTACCAGAAAATTTTTCGAGCTTCTCTACACATAATCTACTAGAAAAACAAGATATGGCAGAATAGAGTTAAAACTCTATAATCATTTAGTAAACAGTTTCCTAAAAAAATATAAAACATTGGTAAAGTTTATACGAATTGTGGTTCTGTTTTATGATAGTTCTATTTAAAATTCCAATCTCGTTTTCATCTGGGATTCTTTATAAAATTCTAATAAAAACGGAATAATAAGCCATAGAAAATTTGTTATTATCTTTTCTTTTTTGTGGAAAATTGTTTATCGATAAGAATTGTGAATTAGCAATAAGAACACTTGATAATACTTTTTTCATTATTCATCTTCCAATAACTATTACAATTAACTATTGGAACTAAATGAAAATCAATTAGTTCTCGATTAGAATAGATTTTATCTCTTGACGAAAATATTTGCATATATTAGAAAAAAAAGAAATCATTTCTATATCAACAATATTAGATATAAAATAGAGATTTATTTTTATTAGTTAACCATTCTGGTACTACTTTGAAAATAAATTCTTCTTTTTTTTTATTTCAAAGAATTTAATTTATGAAATTAGATAAATCATATTGTGATCATACTAGTAGAACATATATTTATCCAAATAAATTTGAAATCGGAATTATATTTCATATTTAGGTGTTTTTTTAGGAAATTAAATCATACATTCTTCAAAAATTGAAATAATTTTCCTCAACTAATTATTTATATTTAAAATAAATTTTTGATAATAAATACTTAAACATTATATCATATAGTTGATTATCCTTAACATGTTCGTCATAATTCAGTTTTCTTAGAAAACTTCTTCGAAATCAGTATATCTATGGAGAATTAGCTTTTAATAAATGTTCCCAGTGACCTTTTCATTTTCTTTCTTATATCACCACACAAATAATTATTTCTGATGGTCATGTAAACGACCTCTCACATTAGTTTCGTGTTCTACTATATGTTACAGATAGAATATACAAGATAAGACAACGAGATGTCTAGCCTTATCCCTCTCTCTCCTTTTATATATGGAAGTAACAAGAGTTCCAGTATGGTTCACAAGTCATTGGAACAAACTGATGCAAAAGAGAACGAGAGCTCACTCAATGAAGTAAACTGTTTCGATGGTGATTTTATAAAATGCACTTTAAACCTTTGAGTTCCAATGAACAAGTTACTGATAATTGAGTAGATATATACATTTGAAATTAAACGGAACTTATATGAGCATGGTATCATTTCAATAAAATCTTGTACAACATTTACTCGTTGATGTGTTATTTGAGAATTTGAAATCTATAGTTCGAAGAAAAACAACAATCTTTGTGCAATATCCATAGATGTTATATTCGCTACTTGAAAAAAAAAACTAGAAGAAGGGAATCATGGAACAACAAAGAAAAATCAAAGTTTCTGTTTTGATTGTTTTAATGAGAAGCATTGTACTATGTAATAGATGATTAAATAGTAACAGTGACAGAACAGATGTCACATTCTATATGCTTTCTGATTAGAATAATAAGTGTTTTTCTATTTAATTTCTTGTTAAAATAAAGTGACATCCATTGTATGAAATGTGTTAACTAATTCAAATCTTTGAAGAATGTTTTAGTTATGATCTTGTATATAATTTATGATATTGAATAAAAGACGTAATAAAAAGATTGCATAGTATTTCTATAAATAATCAATCTTTATCATGTGCTAAAAGTAGAGAAAACACATGATCAACAAGGAAAATCATGACTGAGAAAATAATGTATTGAAGAAACATGATTAAAATATTTAAAAATAGGAAGAAATGTTTTCCAAATATCATGACAAACTCCTACGTTAGATAACAAAGAAATAAACTATCAAAGAGAGAAAAAAAACGTCAAATATGTCTATGTCTATCCTATAGAATGACATGTCCGTGTACTTAGTCTGTTGAATAAAAGATAAAAAAAGAGAGAAAGAGAGAGAGAATGTGTGAACAAGAGAAAGTTAATGATAAACATATGAAAAAATAAAAAAGTATGATTTTTACTATTTAATATTTTGATTTAACGTAATAATAATTTGACAAGTAAAAGAAAGTTGAGTAAAGGTAAGATTTCTTTAGTATTTAAATACTTTCAAATAATAGTCGTTCTTACTTTAGAAGAGTAAAATCTAAAAAATGGCAACTAGTTTAGCATTTAATTCATATGAAAATGATGATCATACACGTTTATTAGATAATTATCGTTATTTAGCTGA
>CAJNOI010001465.1:0-14851 GCA_905250115.1 Adineta steineri | reverse complement strand
AAATAAAATAATCGATGAATTAGTATACTTTACAACTAGTTTATTTTATCATATTTCGCCGAATAATACAGAAACTAAACAAATATATATTTAGTTAAAATATTGTCTAGTCTATCTGCAAATTGTTGATACATTAAAATGTAATTCAATCTAAAATTTATATGAGATTTTAATATTTTTTATGTACTTTAATCAATAAACGGACAAACGATTATTCCATCCGTTAGTTAATATATAGGTGAAAAAGAAAAAATATAAAAATAATGGGTTATATCGTATAGTAGTATAGATACGAGCAAGCACACATAAACATAGATAAATTTCATCTGATTTTTTTTCTTTATCAAGATAATCTATATTAATGAAAAGCTTTTTCTTTTATAAAAAATTTTCTTTATCGAAAATTTCAACAAAAATAATTCTATAAGTTTTACACTAACTTATTCTTTTTCTATAAAAAAAAATCTTTGATAATAATCAATGAGAATAAATATTTCGTTACGTATAAGCGCAATAAGAAAAGGTTTTTGTTTTTTTCTCGAATATATCACATTCGTATAAGCACATAATGATGTTAAAACGATTACTTTAATTCCAGTAAAATATCAAATACATTCTGCATTATACAAATTATTTCCATCTACGATATTTCTGATAAAATAAAACAAATTCAGTTGAAATATCCCCTTATAATTAAAAGCGATTAATGTTTTTTAGAGCTTATATATTGATGTGTAACAACCGTAGTTTCTATGCTAGATGTGTTTAAAAAAAATTATAAATTATAAATCACAGGCCATTAAAAATGCATGTTGTGTATTAAATCTTATTAAATACCTTTCAGTTTTCATTGTTTAATCTCATATTTACTATTCATTTTTTTATAATTCTATTCTATTTATAATAGTCTTTTTTATAGTCACCTCTATGAACTTTGTTTCTTTATTTTAATACACTCAGACAAATTTTCTGTATTATTTTATTTATATGAAAATGAATTTCTTTTTACTCAAAATTGTTCTTCGTAGTTTATTCGACTTGCATAGAATAATTTGTGATATCATTTTTTTGATGATCTATTTTTTGTCGATATTAAATTGTAATTATCTCATACATTTATTAAAGATATATAATCGAAGTATAAAGATAAAATTATTCTTTAATTTATATTTCAAATATTTTCACCTTAAAAATATAAAATAAACAAATGACTACTATAATGATGCAAATATATAGATGAAGCAATAATTATCATTGTTCAATTAAATGTCATAAATAATTCACACATTCCTGCAGGGTGAGAACACATAAATATGTTGACTTGATTCATTTTCGAATCATTCTTATAAACTTTATAAAATTATTTTCATTTAGTAAAAGTAGGAGACATTCCATTTATTCGATTTAATATTTTCAAATTTTTTGTACATGCATCAGTGAGTCCACAAGCACATGATAAACTTTTGTCGATAAATCCAATATCAAATAATGCAAGTTGATGTTTAATATCTCTTATTGGACTATAACTAAATAAAAATATATATAAAATAGAAACAATTCTAGATAAGAAACAAATTAGAATATTTACTAATAGATATTCTACAATCCGAAAATAGAAACAATTCTTTAATTTTCTTGTCACAGATGAAAACTTATCAGAATAAAATAAATAGAAAATATTTTAATAGAGTTTTATTCAATATCTATTTGTATAAAAAATATTCTTTTGTAATCTCACTACTCAAGTCAAGATACTTCGCTACTTAAAGCATCGTATTTCTATTTATACTCTCTACTGGGAATTGTTTAGTTGAATGGCTACATATTATTCAATATTTTTACTATGATAATGGTATTTTTTTTTGCGTATTTAGCAATGCTAATCTGATCTTGAACATTTGCTAATGAATATTATATATAACAAACTATAAAATCATCTATAATACTGTGTCATCAATCGTCCTTATTTATAAACTTTTTATTATTAACTAGCTGATAAATAGTATTAAAACCTATCGTTTCTAGTACAATTAAATGATTTGATATGATTGACTCATTATTACGAAAGCGATTATCTGAATTTATTTTGAAAAATAGGAAATTTATTCAAATAATTCTTACTTACTTTTATTGTAAGTTTAAACTAATAATTATTATAAAGTTTGTAATACCTTACATAAAAGTCGTTACTCCATACAATTAATATAAGAGGTATAACACAGCTAAATGTAAATATTCTTTTATAAACCAGTGACATGCATCGATGAAATGGAATCCAAGACATACTTCATACGATACAGTTGATATAGTTTTAAATCTAAAGAAATTTTAGAATAAACAATATGACAATATAGTATAGTTGCATTAAATTTCTATTCTTAAAATAAGAAAAAGAAAAGATGAGTTGAAATTACGAGTAATAAAAACAAATTATTTGACTTTTTCTTTTCAAAATTAATAATTATGTCAATAAGAATCATTATAATTTCATTGTTTCAAATGATATTTTATAGAATATAGCACCATTTTTTTAATGTTATCGTAAAGAAAAAACTGTTTTCTGAATCGCATGGAATTCTATTGAAAATGTCCAAACAATATTGTAAAAATTTCGAGAATATTGACTTTTGTTTGTACGATAAATAAAAAGTTAAAAATCATATAGAACTTTTTAATAAATTTATTTTTATTTTAGAATTTTTTTTTAAATCAATATGATAATATTTTGTTTATATAATTCTGATTAACAAAATATAAATAAAACTTTTTTCTTCTATATTTAATCAAAATATATCTTCGTCTTAGAAGATATACGAGCACATTCGAGGTAGTTCACTTTTCATACGAGAATTAATCTAAATATTCATTCTCGCAAACAACAAACTTCTAATATATCTACTTACTCATTTTCTTTTCTGCTCTATTGATTTTTCTCCGTTCTCCTTTTACCTTCGAATAAGATAGTGAATCGAATCTCACGTCTACCTCAATAATGACTCAAGTTGCTCTTTCGTTCTCTAATGTACAGTATACAATAATGTGAGAGGTAACAGAACGAAATATCCACATTTTTGTCTCGTATTCGTATCTCTTTAGCTCTCTCGTATAAAATTAATCAAAATTTTTTAATAGTTAATATGTCGCCAGAAGGAGTCAATAGAGAAGACAGCGCTGACTCATTAAATGAAATAAATCCTTCGAATTCGCAAGTTCTCACAAAGAAAAATGACTGACGATAGACTGAACCGTGAATAACTATATAATATATAAAGAAAACTATGCAATAGACAACATTTAACAAGTCAAACTGGTTGATCACAAGCTCAAAGAAATAGAAGGATCTGTGTATAAAATTCGCAGACGTTGCACTGGTTACTATGAAACAGAAAATAAACAAGAATCAAGGAAAACGAGCCATGTGGTGGCAAAGAAATCAAAAACTTTCTAATCTAACTTTGATAAATATTTTCATCTTTAATATTTTAACAAGAAACATCATGTTATGGAATAAAAGACTCAAAAATACTGAATACAGAGTAGATGACACATTATATATAATCTGCTATCTAAGAAAAAAGTAAAAGAAAGTGTTTTTATATATAGTTCGAATTTGTTAAAAAAATTCTATTTTGAATTCTTAGATAATATAATATTTTGATTAAAATATGATAAATATAATAAATTAATTCTCAATTCTATTTAAAATAAAAGAGAAAATGAATTAAAACTAATCCAGTTAATATAAGAAAATCTATTCATTTAGTTGAGTTCTTTATTATGAATTTTTATATCAAAAAAATCGAATATTGTGGTAAAAATGTTTTGAATGAAAATTTTCAAATTCAAGCAAAAAGAAATTCATTAAAAACTTACATAAATTATCGCCGATATTTCTAATATACATTTTGTTCATTATTTGGACAATTGCCATAATCATAAAGAATATAACTAAATCATTTCAGTTTCTCTACTAAAATATAAAGAAAATATTGTTGAAAAACTTTTTCTAAGACTTTCTCTTTCACATTTAACATAACGTTGAATAAAATTTTCTACAATAAAATTCAATTGAGTTTTTTAAAGAAATAAAATATTATAGAAAAAACTTAAATATTTTTTAAAACAAAATCACTCAACCGTTTCCACGTGTTCTATTGCGATGAAAAAGCGACGTTTGTTCACTATGAACATGTATACATGTTCGTGTTCAACAACGCGAATATTGAATAAGGATTATTACGATCGTACTCTCATACACACGTAATTACAATGAAAATATCATAGTTGAATGTAGGTAGAATGAAAAAAGTCATAGTTGTGATAAATAAATTACATTTTGTCAAAGTTTTGTCACATATTCATACGACAATCCACTGACGATTGATTTTGATATTGTGAGAGAAGCTTGTCTGATTTATATCATTTCTCTCTTTATTCAAAAATATTATTATTGAGAAAATAAAATTATTTAAATGATTACTCTAACAAGTTTTCATCAAAATAATCTCATATGACTTTGATTATTTCACAAAAAACAATATCATTACAGTTGTTTCGTTAGATTTTCACGAATTAATAAAAAAAAGATTTTAACAATATAAAACTAATTAGTTTCAACTATTTATAACAGAAAGCATGTTTTTAGTATTGATTAAAAATAATTCTGCGAACGTCATTGTTGTTTAGAAAAAAATGATTTGCATAAAACAACGAGTGTATTTGTATTAATAAGATTTTTCAATATCTTTATATTACTGAAATATTTTAACATAGGGCAATATGTAATTAAAGACTTTTGAACCTCAATGATTACCGTATGAAATTGCCTAATCGATTTTATTTGCCATTCTTTCTTTCTCTATCACTAAACTTTTATTATTGTAAAGATAATCATAGTTGAAAACAATCAAGTATGTTTTCCAATTGATAAAACTCTATCTGTGATATTTTTTTCCACTTTAATTTACATTGAGAAAATGTAAGTATATGTGTTTAATATACAATCGACAATTTCGATTTTTCTAATTTATTTTTAAATCTTTCAACATCAAACAATTTCAAATCTTCACAAACTGTGTTGTTTTCAATTTGATAATGATGATGACGACGCAAAAAGGAAAAGAATTGCTTGAAATTTAATTGATTCAAACTATACATTTCTTTATATACACGATGAAAAGATGTCTATACTCTAACTATTGGCTTTGTATAATACAATCAAATCAAGATTAAAAATGATATAAAACTAATGAATATATTTTTATGAAATATATTCTCATGATTTATATTAGAAATGTTTTTCATATATGTTTGATTTTGCTGTAGAAAATCAGGTGAAATACATACTTTCTATTTTTATTTCATGGTGATATCGGGCATTTTGTTTTCTATTAATAAAATCAGTAATTAATGATCATAATGACATTAATTTTACTACTAATATATAAATTAGCTCGATGGATAATAATTCTATAAATATTTATTTATATGTCGAATATAAAAGAATATATATCAATTGATAAAAAGTAGAAAATTCATTTATTTAAATAAATAAAAAATTAATAGAAATAAAAAAAACACACTTCTCTTTCGACCTTTAGAAATGCTGCACACAAAGGAAACGAAATCCTAATGTTCACTATGATAAAAAACATAATTACTTAACTTGAATTTTCTCTGTAACATTCGGATTGCTGATATCATCGATTTGATTTTAACTTAAATATACACCGAGATTTGCAAATACTAATTATCAATTTTGTACCAATAGATGATTCACTCATCCCATTGAATCTAGTAACATTTGAACGACGAAACTCGTGGCTACGTTCATCAATCTCAATTAATACAGAACAAGCTAATAAAAAAAAGATTAAAAAATACCTGCATGACAAGTATTGTAATTTCCTGAAAAGATATATACTAGAAAAAATAAAACGAAGTGATTATCTAACTTTCATCCAATGCATAAACATTATACCAAAATGCACCATTTCTTTTTTTGGTTTCAAATAATCGCCAACTACAGGAAAAACTGTTGCATCACCTTCTTCAACATCACTCAACTAGGAACATTTATTATATTATTATAACAAATTTCTAATAATATCCAATTAACTTACATAAGTTAACCATGTAGCAAGACGATTTTGTAGAAAATTTAAATTTTTTTAAATAAATTAAATAAATAAATATTTCTAACTTACTCTGTACAAAATCAAAATATGAGTCATAATGATCACCAACACCATAGTTTTCAATCGAATTATTTTATTTTTCTATTCTCGAATTATTCACATATCTGAAGATCTTCAGCTGTTATCATACTTAAATTTGTTACACCTTCAATTAATCGAGATAAACGAGAAACGACTTATGAATCTTCATTTCTCAATCAACCACTAAAAATAAAATCAAAATTAAACTTCAAACGAAGTCTATATTTGTCGATAGATACAAAACAATAAATCTAACTATGATCAGTTAATAATGACGAAGAGCTTTGGAATTTGAGGAGCAAAAGCAATATTTGATTGACATCCATCGAAATTAAATATGAAAATTACATATTTGATTTTTCTTAGTTCTTACCTTTGCTCACTCTAGAACTGACATGTTCATATTTTCATGTTTTACGATTTTGTATAATCACTCTGCTTAGCTACAATCATAATTAAAAATAATTATCTTAAATTAAATATTCATCAAATAATGATAAAAATAAAGAAAAATTATTTTTAACATCATATGAAATATATATATTTTAGTCTGACAGACTCTAGTTTATGTTTTAAATCTCGAAAAATGTTTATAGATTGATTGAATAAACTAATACTAGTTTTATCTCTATTCTTCTCTCATTGAGATTTTTTTTCATCGGCCCTTCGTATTCATTGAAGTTTTATATATATAATCTGCATTTAAGAAGTATAATAAAGGAATAAATTCAAGTATGAATAATTTAGTAAATGATATTCGATTTTATCTATTTAAAACCAACATTATTCACAGCGAATGATTGTTTGTGAGAGAAACGTTGAAAAATATCTCTCGTCGATCTTTCATTTTACAAAATAGAAACAACATTCAACTATATATTCAACAACAAATAAAATCATCCGAACAACACAATGTGCAATCTACTGCATGTGTAAACAACTAACAACAAATAGATCTTTTATTTTTCAGTACCTTTTACTAATTCTATAATTAGCTGCTTCAAAACTATCGGTCACAAAATCGTGAGCGACAGCTCGTTATAAGAGTAAAGAGTGAGAACTTTCTTTCTAGTAGATTTTCTAATATTTCTTATTTCGATGTATATAGAAGATACTCTTGGTGAAGCGAGTCATTTCATTTCTTCAACATCTCGATTACTAACAAGATCATGAAAAAGAAAAATAGCTGGTTGATCTAATAATTTTTCTTATTAAACAGGACGTAAAATAATAGATGAATGATTATTATGACGATAACAACAAAATAATTTTGCGTGGCGTTTTCGACTTAACTAGATAAAGTAAAATTCTACAAAGACTATTTCTAAATATATTAATTGTGTTCCATTCTGTCGACAAATTTTTTTATATATTTCACGTTCTTAGAAATAATCATCAACTCTTGTATTATTTATTTTACAATTTTTCGTTTGTGAAACTATTGAAAATAATTTTAAATTTTGTTTATCATTCGTATTCATATCATCTTTTCGTTGTTGTTTAGTTAATATTCGATTTTTTCTAATAGTTTCATAATAAATTTTATATTTATTATCATGAACATGATCCGAAGCTAGAAAAATTCAAATGTTTTATTTTTAATGAAAAGAAATCAAATGTTATTTATCAATTGTAAGCATTTCTTCAGTTACTGCTAAAGCATGTTCAATATTCCTTGCGACAAAATATCAAATTTAATTGAGAATAAAGAGAGAAAAAGAAAATTCTTTTCTTTTACTTGTGATGTTGTATAAACAAGATAATCTAAAATATGAATTTTCTTTCTAGACGTTTCATTAGTTTTTTTATTTAAATAATCAAATGCTTCTTGCATCTGCATTAATCTATGATAACAAATCTCTATTTGTACGTGTAACACGTCTCAAGTCATAATATTTCAAAGCTATAAACAAATAAATTATAGAAAAATCGATAAAGAAATTTTTCTTCGACTAACTACTCAATTGTTTTCATTGAAATTTTTTACTTATTTCACCATTTACTAATTGACTTGTATTTTATTTTTATGTATCTTGGAAACGCATTAATACGAAATTTTTGTGAAAAATCTAGAAAAAATATTCATTGATGATTACATTAAATTATTTATACTAGCAGATAAGAATTCTTCGATATAATATCATTCGACTGTTAAATGTTTAATAAATAAATATGAATTAACTCAATTACCAAAATAATATTCTTCATTTCCTTCTACTTCTCCAATTTCATCTTTAATTATATTTACAATTCTTTACAAAAATTAAATATATGAATCTATTTTAATAATTGAGTTAAATGTCTTGTTGATAATGAAATAACAACAAAATAATAAAGACAAAAAATATCAAATGAGAAAAAAATGATACAAAGAAAACGAACATTGGTACAATTATCAAACAAGTTTAATAAAGATAATTAAATGATAAATATCAAGTTTAAATTCAAAGAAAAAAAAGAATAGATATTCAACATTATTAATTCGTAGGAAATCACAACATCTCTTCTATGGAATACGCGTCTAGCTTCAATGTTTTTCTCATATACATCAGTCTGATTTTATTCATTAAGCGTTTTCCAAATCATTTGAACAATAAACAATATATAAACAATGCAAAAAAAAACAAAAACAATTTTAACATAAAAAGTTCAAATATTCTAACGATATATAAATATACTGAAGACTAAGGAAAAAGAAATAAAATGAATTTCTACATAGCATAGACATATTTTATAGCTTTTCAAACAATTATTATCGTCGATATTTAATTCTTGTTAAGAACATCAACAATTCGAAAATTTGATTTCGTTTTATTTCATAGTAATAGTCAAGCCTTCAATCGATAATCAGACTTATTACCAACACAAAATTATGAAAAAAGTGGAAAATATCAACGAATATCTTTTTTTTGGAGTATGAATGAACATTGCGATGCGATCGAGAAACATTCTTTTTCTTACATTGCAGTGCTTATCAATAATTGAAACAGAACGAAAAGAAAAGAAATATTACGTTATTTTGTGTTGATGATAACTTTGTCTATAGCTCAAAAGTATCACACTTACTTTGAAATAAAATAATCGGCGAATTAGTATACTTTAAAATTACACATAAATATAAATAAATCTCATGTCATTTTTTTCTTTATCAAAGTAATCTATATTAATGATAAGCTTTTTCTTTTATAGAAAATTTTTTTTTATCGAAAATTTCAACAAAAATAATTCTATATGTTTTACATTGACTTGTTCCTTTTTTATGAAAAACTCTTTGATAATAATCAGTGAAGATAACTAATCTTTTGAAATACAAAATAAAATTGATGGATTATTATACCAAAGAATAAGATGTATAAATTATTTTGCTCTTGTTCTACCATTTATTTTGTAATTATAATGACGAAGAGGTGGGGTAGTATTATCACTACCCTCGGTATATTACTCTATTATCCATTTGTGTTCATATCACACAACGTCATGTATTCTATATAAGAACACATAAAGGCAAGAGAACGAAAAAAAAAATAAAATACAGATTAGTTTTGTTCATTAAATACTATTCATATTGAAACGACGAATATTTCTCAATAAATATTAGTTTTTTTATAGTCGAAAAAAAGGATAATATAATTTTTTTGTTATTTATCAAGAAGAATAGCGCGATTGGGTGACCATCAATTCTATAAAAACCAAACTGTTTTATCTATTTGGCGCACTTAAGATATTATAACCATTTTACATATACTATTATAAAATTCGACTAAAATATAAACTATCTAATAAAGAAGAAAGATTTTAAAAAAAATAATTTAATCGATTTGAATGGCAGTTAAAATAGTTTTCTTAATTGATTTTGTTTAATAGAAAGATAACTGTACGATAAAATAAAAAATAAATGACTGTGATTCGATTGTTTATAAATTAAGATATATTATTATTTAAATTGAGTTATTTTCAATGAGAATTTGAAATCTTTTCATTTTATCATCTAAATGAAAGAAAGGAGATGTTTGATTCTATTAAGAATTATTTGGTTTTTTTAAATCTTAATTTTATATTTTTACTTTAAATGAAAATTATAGTCGCGATGATAAAAGTTTGATATTAGTATTTCTCTATAATTATTTTCTCAATTGTATCAATGATGAATAAAATTAGATTAGAATAAAATTATTTCAAATATGTAAATCAATTTATTTGACTTAATTTAAATAAGTTTGTATTAATTTTATTTTCTTTTGATTAATATTAATGTAAGACATTTCAATGAACGATAAACCGTTAAAAATTGTCTTTAAAGAAATTTATTCAGTAGTATATCTAGAAAATATCAAACATATTATAATAAAAACTGAACGACATAAATGCAAATATGAGTAAGTGTATTTGATTTCAGTTGATAATTTACTTTCTCTCAGTAATATTCGTGTAGATAGTTTATCGAGAAAGAATTTTTCGATCTAGAGTGACATTACGATTTGAGGAAGATGTTATAAAACGAAAACAATTTCTAATAGTTATTTTTCACATTTAGTGCACTTCCGATGTACGAACAAGTATTAAGAGCAAATTCAACATCATATCACTATTCCATTGTATTCCTTATCGGTTAATGACGTCAATATTGATAAAAAAAACAATGATAGAAAGACCATGTTTAATTGTAAACTTTTCGAACATGTATGTACGTGGTATATTTAATGTCGAGGAAGAGAACCAAAAATATGCACAAAACAGAAAAAAGGTAGTACTTATTTTACGCAGTACGGTAGACACCACTAGTCAAGAGGCACTCCTGGACCAAGTTTCTAATCAATCGTATTCACTGATGGAAATTTATCTTGATCTTCAACGTATATACCAACAAGAAGGTTTCGAAGATTTGCAGCGACGATGTGAAAAGATCTAATCAGACTATCTTGAGGGTGTGGGTGAGGTTAAACAAAGACTAATTAATCACACTCACATCCATTCACTTCTTCGTAGCATCATTCTTTTGTTCTTTTCTCTTTTAACTTTTTTCCCACAGTGTACTACGATGACTCGTAGCCTATGACGTAGTAAAATTTATCTTGCTAGTCAATACTACAGAAGATACTTGCGCAGTCATAGTTCAAAATATCTCTGGTTGAAAGAAATAGTTATCCAATGTTGAAGAGATTTCGATAAATTACATTCAAATTTCGTTAAAACAATAATAATTGATCATTACTTGAAAAACTCTTTGTTTAATTTGAAGCAAATTTATTTCTAGAATCTCAACATAAAGTTATTGTCGATGTCGTCATCGAATTCAACAACTTTGAACACAAGCACGACATCTAATAATCCTTCAATGCCACGAACACGTGGTACATTTATTCTAACTGTCACTACTATTGATGATGCGACGAAAGACGTCGAACGAATTACTGAGAATATCAAAATATCTGTCATCGAATTGATGAAATTAGCTGCAGCTGAAGCAACAGCACAACCATCTAACATTGTTGAAATATATGTTTGTGATCAAGAACTTGTCATTTGTTTACTCATATCATGTGCTGCAGGCGAAGTCGCGACGGCAGAAAATTTCAATCGCATTCGTAACATCGAATTTCGCACGTCGACATCCGTCAATATTTTAGATTGTATCCCTACTTTTCTAGACAAAATAATAGCACGGCAATCGGCCTATTACCGTGATGTTTTTATCCTTTACGATGATTCAAATACATATTCAATAAAAACATCTTTTCAGGAGTCAACCGACCGTCGTCTTCGAGAAATGCCCAATGTCAATTTTCAATGGATTGTCTCTTCGGATCAATTGTCATCAGAAAAAATATCTGACACATTTCTTGGCATATTTCCAGTTTATTTTTTACGAACAGCATATGATTCTGATGGCATTCGTCGCTTGATAACTCTCGTCTACGAAAGCAGGCCTTTGCCATCACACATTGAAAAAGTAACCACTGTATCGACGATAGCTAGCAATGAAATGGTTAATACACCAGTATCAACTCGCACAAATCTTCGTTATGAAAAAAGAAACAATACAACAAGCGAAGTTTCAGAACAAAAAGCAACAGCTGCAGTCAATCAATCCAACTCCAGAAATAATCAACGTGCGGGCACCTCACAAAATATTAATAAACTATTTGAGTTTTCACCTTCTTGCAAATAAAATACGTAGTAAAAAGTCATTGCTTTGTAGTATTTTAGAACATTACAATAAAATTAAATGCGTATTTCGCCATTGATTGATTTTAGAATTTAAATTGATTAATTAATAAATTGAAAGAATAATATTGTATGTAATTCTCGTTCATCATCATATAGAATAATGAAAAATATATACAACTTCCTTAACTTGAATATAAATTATAGACGTACTTTCAATCAAGTTCAAATTAGATTTATGTGAATCTACTAAGAATGCATCGAATACGACCATGATTGACAAGACAATATCAAGGTAGTATCATGAATGACTTTTTTTTTCTATTTCAAGGTATCGGTATTATTTTTAGAAAATGAAAACGAGACAAAAGAAAATATGATACGAACAAAAGAAAAACGAAAGAACAAATCTAGTTATGTTTTTCGTTATATATAAGCAGAAAATATCCTAAAATAGAAACTTAAATCGTCTTCTACACATTATGTTAAATCGAGGAATAGAGAGAAAAAAAATATATAGTCTCGTTTTTTGTTTTGAAAATATATTAGTTTAGCCTTCAAGTTCAAGTCCTAAACCGACTTTATGTCCGCCAGCATTCAAATTTCGAGCTTCAAACAAAGCTGATAATGTTAATTTGGCACCTAAATAATCAATTTATAAATATTATTTCTATATTAAAACAAAAAAATTATTAGTACATACCTGGACGAAGAAGTTGTTGAAATGAAACACCAACTTGACAAATATTATTTACTTTAACACCAATTGCAGTTTGAGAATCAAGTTGATATTTTGAAGCAAGTGCAAATCGTGTTTGATTTGTACCTGCTGACCATGCTAATTGAACACCAGTTTCAAGACGATTATTAAGACGTTGATAAACACTACCACCAACTTCATTACCGTCATTTCTAAACAAATGATTTAAAATAAATCACTATGAATTTAAAAATACTTACAAATTAGCAAATAATGTAAAATCTTTTGCTTTATATCCAACACCAAAATTATTCTTTGTTAATGCTCCTTTAGCTGTACTATAAACATATTGATAACCAGCTAACCATCCTTGATGTCCTAAAACAATAGCTCCATTAAGAATTGGACCAGCAGCATCAAAACCAATGTTTGTTTCAACATGTGCTTTATCATGTACATAAGATGTACGAAGATCAGCAGTTTTTTTTCTTGAATAAACAAAAAATACATGATTTTTCGTTTTTTTGTAATAATAAAAATAAATAAATCTAAATTTACCCTGTAGTTGGAATAAGACTTCCATCAAAAGTAATTTTAAAACCTTGAGCTAATTGATCATCAGCTGTTATTTCACATTTAAGTAAATTATCTGTATTCCATTTTTCCAAAAATGTTAAACCATATTCAGGTACAACATATTTTGTTTCAAGGCTACCAACTGTTCTTGCTGTTTCTGTATTATGTTCACCAACAACATTAAAATTAACGCCATTAGCTGTACGAGTTTTAACATCAAGTTTAAAGGTATTGAAATCTAATAAATAAATATATATATATAATAGCGAATTAAATAAAAATAAACTTACAATAGCCTTTATTAAATAGATCTGTTACTTGTTTATTAAGATCGCCAAATTTTGGTGGAGCCATGTGTTGGATTTAAGCGAAAGAAGTATTTATCTTGATATCAAAAAACAAAGCAAATAAATAAATAATCTAATAGTTTAACACATATGTAATTTTTGATTGGTACAAATATTAACCAATAGGAAACAATTATGTAGAAAAAGTATTGTTTTTAAAGAAATTCTATGCGAAAAATTTTCTTATAGAAAAATGATTAATATTTAAAAAAATCAAATTCTATTGGTAAACATATAGTATAAAATAGTGTTAGACAACGGAGGCAGTCGCTCAGTTTAATCACAGTGCAATGGCAAAATTCGTGATCGCAGGTAATGCCTAGCAATTGATATTGAAAATTTTCATTAAAATATTCCTTAAATCTTTAGGAAAAACTAATTGTCCACTCTATGCCAAAGCTGAATTACTGGGAGATTATCTTCAACGTAATCTACCCAATTTTGTTGTTCATAAATGGCCAATTGACTCAAAAGTATGCAAAATTGCAAAAAGCAATAATAAAAAGATAGATATTGAAAGCAGCAAATTTTAAGCAGTGGCGGATCTAGCTATTCGGTGACCGCCACCCCCTCGAAAATAGATAAAACGCTAGATTTCTCTCCTAAAAAATAATACTGTTTTCAATTTTTTTTTATAAACCACCACTGATTTTAAGGCATTTACTACTACTAACAACTATATCAGATGTTTGAGATTATGATTTAAGTTTTATCGTTTATCTTAATTTCATTAAAATCTGTTTTTTCTTCAATGCGAAATTGGACACTGACAATATTCAAATATATATTTAGGATTGGGATAACTGGGTAAAATCAACCTGTGAAAAAAATCAATGGAAAGCGCC
>CAJNOI010001464.1:0-14860 GCA_905250115.1 Adineta steineri | reverse complement strand
TCGCCTATAACTCGGGACAGAAGGCCTATGGGCCCTTATCGTTTTGGAGTTTTTCATACCTCACTAGGATCTACTTAACGGACGGGATCCGAACTTCAAAGCTCTCCGACAGTTGGGGAGGTTCCCTCGTCAGTTAATGCTCGATAGACTTTCTGAATGTATCTTATATCCCTTCACAAATACTTGTTTTTCTATACTCTCTTATGAAAGCATGAAAATCGAATGAAAGTATCACAACAAGCTAGTTAAATTCAGATGCAACTCTTTAGCTTAGCAGAAAATAATCTCTAAAAAGAAAATTTTCATAAAATCACTCGCCTTCATTGTAATTTTTTGATCAAAAGGTAAAAATGCATCAAGATAATAATCATATTGATAACTTAAACTTTTGTTTATAACTTTGTGATAGTGAGACTGATCAGATGTCTCCTCAACACTTGCTTTCAATATTTGTAGAGCATAATATGACATTGACTGCGTGGGATAATCGCCAGAGAGTATAGTAGTAATTTTTTCAAAAGGTTCTAAACAATCATGAAGTGCATTCAGTAAATCCCAATCGTCATGAGTAAATATCAATGAACGAAGTTTTTGTTTTTGAGTAGCATTTAATCCATTAAAATCTCGTTTGTTTAAAATTTCATCCACCAAATCACGAAGACTAATAAGCCGATTAATCATCTTAAAGCTGCTATTCCAGCGTACCTACAAAGAAAGCAATCAGGAATATATGAACAGATATTAGATGTCTTCCCTGGTTGTCACGCAGGAAAAGTTAGAAATTAAAACTTACTTTCACGTCGAGAACGAAACCACCTTTACCAGAATCAGTTCGTTCAGTTATATAACGTTGAAGTGAAGCAATTGTTCGAGCCATTGAAACAAAATCACGGACTTTTAGGATAAGACGATAAATACGAATAAGAAGATCGAAAATATCTCGATTGGTTACTGGTTCTTCAGTTGGATTATCTGTGTTTGTTTCATCAAAATCGAAACCACCTATCTAATGCAAATAAATCAGAAAAAAAATAGTAAAAAACAATTACACCTGATAATAACTTACTAATTGTTGAGTATTATAATCAAGTAAACGTTGTTGATCAGCCATAGAAGATGATAGTTCATTCAATGAAATTTCACTTGTAATTTCGTCATCTTCATCATCGACAAGAGATGTCTTCACTGGTTCGTACATCGAATCAAATGGAAACCTGTACAGATATAGCAGTTTAGTTATTGATGAAATATCGAATACAATATGAGATTAAGTGTCATTATTTAACGAAGAAACATTAAAATTTTCATCGTTTGCTTTTGGAGATTTTATACTATTACAATATCAAATATTTTTTTCTGTCAAACAAAATAAGAATAAGGGTTTCTTACACTCAATCTCCCTTTCTTAAATAAAAGATTATATACCTTTTTGGATTCGGCAGATTCCATAAGCATACTCCATGAAAAACGACAAGATTAAGGCAATGAGCAAGACAGGCAAATCGAGGACCGAGTACACCTGATGATGACGCACATTTTATATCCGGCCCATTATCAGTTGTTATACCTGATAAAAAACTTGAGTTCAAACCAAAACGTTCTCGCTCATATTCGAAAAATGCTCGAATGTTAATTGCTAGTTTTTGTTCTTGAAATAGGTGAAATGATAATGGTGATGATACAAATTCGAAATCGACCGAGAAACTATGAAAAGATAGAGAAATAATATGTTGTCGAGAGACATCTTTCCATAGATCACTGGTGAACGCTATTGGTCCGATATTTGGCAAGAGAGATTTGAGATCAAATATATGCTGATAGTATTGATCATGAATGCGTGATGAGATTGTATGACGATCAGGTGGTATATATCCTGGTTCGAGCAAACGAAGAAGTTCAACTACAGCATCATGATTAAACAGATTGAACGGTAGACCAGCGTCAATTGTGCATTTCAATATAGCTTCATCTATTTCACGTTTACGAGATGAAGACGCTCTATCAATTGCGGCAGGATTCATTCTTGAAGATCGTTGCACGTCTTGAGAATCAAAAGCAAAGTTTTTAAGTCCATGTACAAGAAGATGTGATCGCAAATTGGCTGTTCCTCGACCAGTTTGTTTGATTATCTAGTTAATAGAAAATGAAATAATTTGATTAGTGTCTGTATGTCAACTACAAAATATATAATTCGTACTTACAATAACAATTCTTTTCTTCTTGATTAGAATTAATATTTTTTTTATACTACACTTAATTATTTTTCTCATAAAAAAGTTCTATTGAAAGCAATTATCATATTCCGAGTATATTCAGATAGCAGATATTTTGATAAAAAAACAAATCAACTAACCTTCACTTTATCTTTATTCTTACATAGCATACATTGAAAAGCACCATTATGTAGCTCCTCATACATTTCAAGCACTTCTTGTGCTAGTTTTTTTCCAGATGCTGTTCTTTGTTTTAAAACAGGATTTTTATCAATTTCAAATGGATAATTTGAAGAGGTGATATTTTCCTTGTCCGATTGATTTTGAGTACCTATTTCATCATAATCACCGGTATCAGTTGTATCAGCTATATCTATTACATCTTGACTAGCATAATCTGGATTAAAGTTCGATTGAGAATTATTAATAGATGAAAGATTAGTAAATGAATGTAATGTTTTTTTGATACTTGAAGTTGATGTTGTTTTTCTTAATTGATTATTTTGTTCTAAAATCAATAAAATATCTTATGAGAAATATATAATATGCATAATTAACTAGTAGTAACTATGGTAACGATGTACTTTTACAGAAGAGATTAAATTAAACGATAAATTTTGGTAGAAGTTTATGAAATATAATTTAGTGTCATCTAAAGTATGAAATATAACTACATTAAGAAATCAATAAAGTAGTCGGTAAGAAATGTAAGTCGACTCAAAGCGAAAAATTATATTACTAAAATTTCAAAAAGACAAATCTTAGTGATATGTCAGTCGTGTGTAGCAATAAGAACAAGATAAAAAATACAAAGTATGTCATGTTCTCGTTTGAAAGTCGAGTAGTCACGCTGCTAATCATATAATAAAGACAGCGAAGAGAATATTTTAAATAATAATAGATTTTTAGAAACTTTAGTTTTAAGTATTCGTGAGATTTCATAGCTAAGAAGATGCACTACTGAGGATGATTGTAAAAGCTCTTATATACAATCAAAACAATCCTCATAACACAAAAATAGGCTACTTATTTTTTAGAATGAATTTACTCACGTGATAAGGGTTCACGACCACGACGGACAATACTTGAAGATGATGGAGATCGACTAGTTAATGTTCGATGTAACATACGATCTGTTGTTGATGATCTCGAAGGACGTACTCGTACACTACTAGAACGAGTCTGTGACTTCGGCGGTAAAGTGTTCGAATTTGTTTGAAAATAATTGTTACTAGCAGACATTTGAATTATAATGTACCAAAAGGTATAGTAGTGTGTGTTTTGGTCGTCAACAAAGTTAAAATAAAGCACTCTTTAGTTGTAAACGTCTCTTCGAAATAAATAAAGTAAAGAAATGATAATGGAAGAAGAAATAGAAACAGTAGTTCATATTAGGACCAATCATTCCTTTCGTTTTTTTACACACGCCGACGTGTTGTGTGACGCATAGTATTTTCTTTTCCTCCTTTTCATTCTTTCTTTTCCATTAAAAACAATAGAGGTCGATATTAACGAAGTAATGTATCTTCTCTGCAGCTGTATTCTAGCCGAACGAAACAGAAGTTCAATTAACACTTACTGCCGTTTTTATTTTATTTTAATGTTATGGATGTACCAAAAATATTTTAAGGCAATGTATCATCATTTCATCAGAAATACTACTGCAATTTACAAGATGTTACGTAGATAATTACAGTTTTATGCAAGCGGTATATATGATTCTATAAGAACTATATATGTTTGTTGCATTTTGTCTTTCCAGACAAGTACAAAATGAAAACTTATTTAATAAACATGCATATTATCATGATCAAAATCAACAAGAGCTAAAACTGCAAGGGGGAAACAGCTGATTATCTGATTAGACTTGATTAATAGTGATTAATAGTGATTATCAGTGATTATCAGTGATTAGGGTTGATTAAGATTGATTAGGGTTGATTATCAGTGATTAATAGTGATTAATAGTGATTAGAAGTGATTGGAGTTGATCACGCAGGAAAAGGAATCAAAGTCGTATATTATTTTATGGATTTATACTTCTTTTTTTGCGTTGTATATATAGAACGAAACTGTTTTAAGTCATTTACTAGACTATGTTGCCATAAGATATCATTATCTATCTTAAAGTTCTCGAAGCTTTTGACTTAACTCTTTTTGTATTGTTTTTCAATCTATGAATATTGAGAAAAAATAACACGAACTATCAACAAATACATATATATCTGATTTGAAGAAAAAGTTTATGCAAAGAAAAAGAAATAATCCATTATTTTTTTGATGTTTGAATAACTCGTGACAATCTATCAGCAGATAACCTATTATTATCTTTTGTAAATAGATAACAAGCCGTAGACTTGTGTAAAAACTTATTCGTATCATTGATTTTAATCTTGAAATATGATTTCTCTTGTTCAACTGGTACACTGTCTTTGATATTTAATCCACCAAAACTTGTTTTAAATGTTTTTAATTGTTCGTTGTCCATACTATCATCATCATCATCTTCTCCTTCGCTACCACTTGATTTGCTGTATCTAAAAAATTCATGAGAAAATGAGCGATACGATGTATGATCATCGAATTCGAACTAATTTTTCGTAATTTCCTTCGCATTTTGCTACATGTAATGATGAGAATAATTTTACGAAAATATGTATAGAAAAAAACCCTTATCTAATGTCATAATTAATATGTAACTTACACTGAATTGTTATCATCATCATCATCACTATCGAGATCAAATTCGGAATCTGAATCATCAGTGGCATTCTCAAAAAGTGGTAAGTTATCATGTAATTTTGATTTTGATCTTAGATGATTGTGCAAATATTCACTCAACGCATTCATATCAAACAGTTTGTGCTTCTTCAATAACTAGAATATTCATAAAAAATTACAATCAATACAATTCTTCATTCTTTTCTTCTTTAGACTACGCGAATCAATCTTTTATTCGAAGTTACAAAAGAATCGCGCAGCATATCGAAGAACTCATATATAAATGATAGATAACTTACAGACGAAATATTAAGATTTTCTATAATGCTAACAGCTGATTGGTAAGCTTGCATGACCACGTTTTCCACATTCAACGTGCTAATATCAATCAAATTTTGATTATTTCTTGTTGTATTAAGTGAAATGTGTTTATGATGAACGGGAAATTTTAGTAATGATGTTGATTTCTCCTGAGATTTAAACCCATTTAAAATTGAAAGCTTTCTTGAACGTCGTAAAAACTCTTCTACAGTATAATTTATAACTGTAGAGAAAACTCCAGTAAGTGAACGTGTATTACGAAAAGTAGACTCGCATGTTTGTGATGAAAAAAGATGAATATTTAATACATCTGCAGGAAGTTGTTTTTGTTGCACGAGAAGAATCAAATAGGTCAAATAATGAGCATTTAGTTCTGTAGAAAAAAATGCGGTGCGAGTAACAAAATGTTGTTCACGATTATGCTTTTTAGATTTAGTACTAAATGATGGTAAAGATGACAAACGTACAAGCAATAACCAAACCCACCACAACCGTAGAAGAAAAACAGCAGTCCAAGCACCTTTCAAACCTACATAACAAGAAAAAACATGTCGATCAACGCTCTGTATATGCATGGTTTTCTAAAAAAGTTAGCTGTACCACTGATATTAATATTTAGGAAATTACCCGAACTATAATATTGTTTTTAGTAAAAAGTAAAATTAGATTGATACTTAGTTAAGACTCAAGTTTGCAGCAAAAAGATTACTTTTATTTAAGACAACTGTGTTGTTTCAATTAAAGAGCATCTCAAAAAGAACCTGAATAATGAAGCTTAAACATACGTTCTTCAATTGAAGTTGTTGGTTCTATATACGAAGATATAATAAATTTTATCAATTTTAAATACATGTAAGTTCCATTAGAATTATCGTCACGAGCTATTAAATTTAAAACATCACAAGACGTAATTCTCAAGCATGAACGAAAATTTTGTCGATCAGTTGGTTTTAGATCACTTTGTGTCAATCCATGATCTAGTCGAGTCAATTCTACATTATCAAGTAATTCTTGTAAGTGGTTCATTGTTATATATTTATCACCAACTTTTAAGGCTGCTGTTGCAGACAGCAACCTGTTTCTTAGTTTAGTTACCAAGTGAGTTGCGTCTTGCATAAATACAAAAAGTTGATCACGTCGTAAAAAAAACCAAGACCAACTACCAGTTTGAATTGAAAACATACAAGAATCAACATGTATATCAAAATTCGATAAACTTGCATAAAAACCAGCCATCAGGCGCATCGCCCGAAAATATTTGTTATCGGCGTCTAAAGTATTATGAAAACAAATTTTAAAGTATGTATCTTGTTTTCTATTTCATCAACACAATATTTTAATGAGAAAGTCTTCTATAATCAACGATATCTTTTATTCAATTATTTTTATAAAGATAAAATACTACACGTTCATCGGAACTTTTGTTTCTATGTAATTTTGAAAAAATACTGATTTTTTTAATTTTTTTTTAGTGTTTTGAAGCGAAAATTAAATGAACTATTTAATGGTGACTTCAAATAGGTATGAATGAAATTTTCAATCTCTCAAAATGACGTGAATTTACCAGTTGAGAATCCAAGGATTCGCACATTTTTTTCAATAGAATTCTTGTGAATAAATAGCCATCGCCTAAGAATATCTAATGATGTATATTTACTACTAACGCCGTAGCCAGCAAGAACAAAACTTGGTGGTGCTATTGTTTGATTTGGTGGTGGAATAGGTTGAACACAATGAATATTTAATAATGGAGCCTTTTCAGTTTGATCCATCCACAACTTTAATTCAGTTATTGAATCTGTTTTGAAATGAGTTGGTGATGGTATACCACCATATAGAGGAGTTGAAAAACCTATAAAACTATTTGTATGTGTGTCATATTTAATACGTCGGACCACACCTGTGCCTAGAATATTTAAAAAGATTAATTTTATTTCTTATTTGTTTGCCTTAAACAGTTTTAATTCACTATTGTTGCTATTATCAAGAGAATACAGATAAGTAAAGAAATTTTTTCTATATCATTTAGTAAAGATATAATTCGAATTTGAACAATCAAACAAAGTTGATTTTCTCAATGAAAAGCACTTCTATTTAAAGTAGACTAAAGAAGCTATTAAAGATTTAGAAAATATATGATTGTAATTTGTTTTATGTTCCATGACATGATTTATTTATTAATCATTGAACAAACAAGAATCATTTTATTTCAGATATACTCTTAAATTTTTTTCTTGTAGAAAGAAAATATCGTTTGCAAGAAGACAATCAAAATCTAATCGATATTATTCATGAAAAACTTACAATCTTCGGCACAATATGCATGTCGAACACCGAAACTATTTAAATACTTTGCCATTTTATTAAACCGAAATTCACCCTCTGTTAAATTATCATCATTATTTTGAATTAAACTATTGATTGTTGTAAGATTTGGCAATGCTCCCGGCAGATTTAACCTAACATATTCATACGTCGTTTTTCCTCCAAGTATGTACAAACAAACAGCAAAACTTTTTATTTTATTATCATATCTATAACGACTTGCATTAGCTGAAGATAAGTTTTTAGTTATAGTATTTATTAATAATGTTAAAAATTCATGTTGATCATTTATTATATTTTCATTCTCATGAAAATTAAGAAGAGAAAGCAGAAATGGATATCTTTGAAGTAATATGTCGATCTTTTCATATGTAAGAGATGATGATTTAATATATTTCTGATCTGATTTTAATTTCAATAGCTTTGATAAATATTCGTATTGCAATTTTAAACCATGTTTAACTTGAAATTCACCATCTTCTACATCGAAACCTATTTTCAATTTCAAATCCCGTAATGTTATAGAATTATATTTGAATATTTCAAAAATATCTTTTGTTTGTAAAAATATAAAAACTGAATCAATATTCTGTACTTTAAGTACTTCAGTTAATAAAACACCACTTATACTTTTTGTAAATCGGTAGAAATCCTCTCCTTCTAATTCCAGAACATTTTCTGGTAAACGAGAAGTATCATTAATACTGACAGCTGCAGCCATAATTCAATAATTAATTTTTTTTAATACGTGTAACAAAATCTGGAATGAGAAAATGAATTCATGATTTATAAACAATACAAAAAAAACAGTTTAAGAGAAATGAAATATGTTTCTCATTGTTACTTTCACATTTTTAATATTTGTATCATATATCTCGCAAAGATTAAGTTGGTATGCTAGTCAAGGCAATTAATGCCTTTCAACTTTTATTTTCTATTATTTTTTATGTATAAAGTTTACATTGACACAAATAAGTTTGAGTAACGATCAACTAGAACCTATCTGGATTAAACTCGAAATATTAATACTTATAGTATTATGAACAAAAGTGTATTTCTCTTTATTTGAATAAGATAAATAACATTGATTTTCACTAATAAAAATAGAAATAAGATGATCTTTTGCTTTATATTTAATTTTTATCGGAACATAAAACGTGGTCTGGATTGAAAAGAAGAAAATTCACTTGTCTAGCCATGATATTCATTTGTGTTCATTTTGTTAAACATCGTTGCTTTTGCAATGTAGAAGCACATGGTTATCTTATTGATTTTGAACATTCAATAGCGAAATTAATAAGTTGAACGTGAAGAGAAAGAGCGAAAAGAATATTCAGAAAAATATATGTAACTATCGTGTCTTTTTCTTCCTAGTTGTACTGCTTCCGTCCATGTTTCATAGTGTATATATTTGACCATGAGACATCCCTAGATTTGATTATCTTTTCTCTATCACGTTTCCACATCTATTTTATTTAAAATTCCTTAGTTATTTCTATCTTGTTAAACGTTGAATATACACCATTATTACTCTATCAACTATCTACAACATGTCTCTTTCTAATATGCCAAAATTGCAAGAATTATATTTTCATCCTTGGAAATTACCCTTAGAAACATTAATATTAGTTGATGATGAATTTTACTCTCTCATTGAATATTTACTTGGTTCAACATTATCAAGTTTACTTCGAGCACAAGAAGTAAATTCTGTGCCAATTCTTTTGCTAACGACAGATGTTTTCGAACATTTATTTTTAAAAATTAATGATGTTACAAATAATTTCTTACGTCAAGAATTACTTTTACAAATCGATAATAATAATTCAATCGTCAAAAATGCTAATCGCACAAAAATTAAATGTTTACTCGATATTTTGAAGATAGCAAGTGATCGTATATTTAAAGAAGGACAACGAATTGCATCGAAACATCAAATCAATTATTCTTCATTTGCAACTCCATCAGCAACATCAGCTGTATCAACTGCTAACTCTAATTCTACTCTTACCATTGATGATGAACGAAATCATTTATTAAAATGTATTGATGATTGGTCATCTTTGAATGAAAATTTTTTGAATCTAAAAGATTTCAAATTAGAAGAAGGTAATAATTTTAGATTAGTCGTAAAAACAGGTACCAATGGCATCCAAGCATCAATTGAATGCCTATGTAAGACAGTTATTACATTAGGAAAACTTCATAATAAATTAATACCATCTAATTTTTATCGTCATTTAAAATCACCTGGCTGTAAATATGTTAATCTTTTGTGTAAGGCACAGAAACTTGAAGAAATGAATAGAAATAATTCCTGTTCAACGTCATCATCATCATCAAGTCAAATTATTGACAATAATTCACAATCGACCACAGCTGTTGTTCCTAGTCGTAAACGTACATCTGAATCGACACAACAAATCAACAGTCAAAAAAAACGAAAGAACTAAAATTATATTTAAGTTGTTTTTATTATGTCATAGTTATACTGTGTAGTTCTATTTTTACATCATAACTTTATATTGTACAACTAAATTATTTCTTGATGTAGATAAATTTTTCTTTTTTTGTGTGTTACATATTTTATATTACTTGTACGGTATTTTAACCTTTATTTGTAAACTGCACTCTTACTACTTTCTTGTTTAGGATATAAATATACGTGGGCAAATTTCAACATAGAAAGAAATCAAATATTTTTCTGTTTCGTTCAAAACGCATCATATATTAATATTTGTCTTGTACATTAGAAAGCTTGAATTTTTATTAAAGAAATAGTTTTGTGAAGAGTGTTCTCGTATCAACAATGCATTGGCATACATATTTATACAGAAGAAACTTCTGTTTGATTATGAATCTCTTTTGTAAGATTATCCTTTCTACTTAACTACGATTGATTAATAATGATTAGGAGTGATTAATGCTGATTAGGAGTGATTAAGGGTGATTAAGAGTGATTAGGAATGATTATTAGTGATTAGGGATGATTAGAGATGATTAGGGATGATTAAGGATGATTAGGGATGATTATGAGTGATTAGGGATGATTAAGAGTGATTAGCGGTTTCCTAATCAGCTGTTTCCCCCTTGTAAAACTGACATCTCTTTTCCAAAGAGACAATTTATTCACCTTAGTATCTACGCCATATGGTAGTCAGATAGTTTATCATGTTGTCAAAGTATAATTTTTTGCAATGAGATTTCATTTTTCAGCTTCAATCTTTCATAAAAATGTATTTGCAATCTGGATTATTTTATAAATATCCATCCACAGATAGATTCTTTCCGCTATAGCAAATGTCGAAAAAATTCGACTAGAAAGAGTCTAAAGGTATGACCAAAGTCATATCTCGAAGAATAAGCAAAAAAAGATAGTTGGTGTTGAATTATGCTAATGCTAATTCAACTCTAATGCCAAAGTATTAAGTATTAGTCTAATTATAATACCAAGAGTATTAAGTATTAGACTATTTTTAATACAAAAGTATTAGCATTATCTTAACTCTAACACTAATGCACCACCCCTAGTAACGCCGTTACACAATCAAAAACGTTTTCCACAAACTCAAGACTTCGATGAAAACAAATCAGTTTTATAATATAGTTAGAGCATGACGAGCGGCGTCCAGTGACGTCAGAATGAACTCTCTCGATGTCATATTTCTCCAGCTAAATAAAAAGCTGTTAGCGCAATCCTTAACGGGATTAAAAATGTGAAACACGATCTAACTGTGCTTCTATCTTCAAGAGGATAGTTTAATTGTATCATTATGAAGCGGCTCTTCTCTTATCCTGTAGCATAAAAGTATAGAAATATCAGAAAGAAATAATTTTCATATGTTGAAGTCATTTGGTTATTATTTTAACAGTTGATACAAAATTTAATAGAAAAATCGATTAATATAGAAAACTACTCACATATCCACCTTTCTTAAATAGTATGAGTTCAATAGTTTCATTTTATTCTCCAACGCAACGTTCATATCTATGACAGTTACAGTGTGTAACAAAGTCAAAAGAACATCTGTCATTCACGGTTCGTGATGCTACGTTAATTACCTATATGAAGGCCTTGTTAGGGTCTGTGATGAATCACTAAATCCTAAACTAGAGATTAAGTTGGTTCTTCTAGTCTAATTGTCTCAGGACACCTGCCCGGATAGCAGAAGGTGTGGATTCGAGTCTTGGAAAGGTCATCTTTTCCCTCATTTTGTCTTTCTATTCTGTTCTTTCGCTGATGTCCCTTTTATGGCTCTGGTATGGCCCTAACAGGCCTATGTTACCCTATTGGTTCTGTCTGTTACGAGGTCAAAAGAACATACGTCGGTCACGTCTGTGACGGCCTATAATGCTATGTCGTTCGCCGCCTTTGATGTTCGGTCGGTCATGTCTGTGATGTTCGGTCGGTCACGTCTGTGGGGGGAGGGGCGGGGGGGAGTGGGTGCAAATTTCTGCCCTTAAACACTTCAACACTCTCTTTTAGATCGTGTTTCACAAAAATTAATTTAATTAGATTACAAGTACCTGTTTTAAATCGTTAGGACAAAACTATGTACTTCGTTATGAATTTATTTGTATGGTCATAATTTTCAAGTAGTCAGTGACAAAATATGATGTCATGTAAAACAATGAGATAAGTAAAATTTTTACGGAATAATGAACTTCACATTCTATATATACATATAAGTCGTTTCATATACGAGTGTCTAATAAAAAGTTGAGATATGTGTATTCTCATGTAGTTATATAGCATTTATACAATAGTTTTTGTTAAATGTTATTTATAGTTGAATTTATACGGATAATATAAAGAAATATTTGCATCCAAGTATGTTTAATGATGTCAGTATTGGATCTTTGACTATATTGAACTAATAATTAAAATGTAAATATTAGAGTATATTTTTATTTGTTAAGTATATTTGAGTAACAAATTAAGACGATTTTTTTTGTATAATATAAGATTAATACAAATGAAATATTTTTTACAAATAAATAGTTCAACAATCAATTTTTTATCGTCAACTGTTAATTTTCATTTTTAATATCATCGTAAGAGTTATTTTAAAATTTATTGAGATAGATCATTTATTAGTAATTATAATTAATTGAAATCAAAAAACGTTTACTGTTCGCTTTTTAAAATAGACGTGCTCTAGTATTTAATTAATTCGTTTATTTTATGACTATTATCTTTTATCTATTATATTAGATAGTAAAAGCTGATATTCATTGATTACATGTTCATATTTCATTAATGGAAGAAGAACCAAATGAGATAGATCGGTTCGACTTAGAAGAATCTACAGCTTCGGAAAATGAAGAATCAAGAAAAATAAAAATAAAAAAACGTAATAGGAATTCCAGACCGTCTCAAAAAAAGAAGAAAAATCGTAATTCAAAACCATCAAAGAAAAATAAGAAGAATCGAAATTCAAAACCATCACAAAAAAATAAAAAGAATCAATATACTAAAGCATCAGCTCAAATACGTAATACAACTCAACTTGAAACATTTGAAGAAACAAATATTGTATTCCCGTCAGAATCAAACTGGTCTATTTTTCATCCGCCGATAGAAGAAAATTTTGAAAGTACACATATACATGATGTTTTAAAAGAAAGGTTTCTCATAAAAAATTTATTTATTTTTTATTTACAATAACAAGTATTCTATAGATATTTTTCGGCAATCCTTCAGGCTTGGTGTGGATGCACTTGTTGTACTTGCTTGTATTCTAAAAACAAATTGTTAGTTGCCTCTTCCAATCACGAATTGTATCATGATGTGTTGAAAGGACAATTATTATGTAAAAAATGCATAGATTTCAAACCATCAGCTAAGCATTATCACTGTCCATATACCTCTTATAGAAATAAATTACAAATTTCAATAATACCAGAAGATTTGATATTAGGTTTCATGGAACAGCGAGCAATTACATTAACACATGTTTATATGAGTATTATTATTATTCGTGGCCATCAAGCAGCTCTCAAAGGCCAGGTCGTTCATTTTCATGTTGATACAGATGTAACAGTTGAAAATTTATTATCATTTCCACGATGTTACGAATTTTTAGCAGTTGTACAAGAGAAACCAATAAAAAATAACCAGGTTACTACAACTGTTACTTATTCATTTAGTCCAGTACATGTATCAAAAGCTTTGAATTATTTGAAGCAACATAATCATTTATATAAAAATAAAAATATAATGAATTTACATGAAATTCAAGAAATGTTTAAATGTCAACCTGAAAATATTATACCAATTCGAATCATTGATAGTTACGCCTATAATAATTCTACAACAAATTCACCAATTATTGAACCATCAGAAATCTTATCTGGTCCTAAGTATTAATTAATATTCGATAGAATATATTTTACTTGAAGTTTTTAGACGAGTAATTCCGTGTGCTGAAAATCCAACGTGGCAAATAGAACTTAATTCAGAAGAAAAATGTTATCCATGGTTATATCCACTTGGACAAAGTGGTGAAGCAGATCCTGAAAGACCAATTGCTATCAATCTAAGATATTATTATAAATTACGATTAAAAAGTAATGATAATCGGTGGCAAAAAAGATCCAACATGGGTATTTCGAGCTTTGAACATGTTACAAAGAGAAGATTTACGTAAATCAGTCAATTATCATGCTAAAAGAAAATATCGAGATGGGAAAATGTGTTATTTAATTTATCCAGGTAATTTGGATTAATCAAGTGTAAACGTAAATTCTGTGAATTTAAATCTAAAATGAGATGTAGATGTTATAATTGATTTTATTTCTACAAGTATTTCGTTCACATACTATATTTGCAACATACATTGATGAGATGTGTGTTAGACAACAATAGATTATTTTTAAAAAAGTATATTTTAATTCCTAATAAGTGCGTTAAAATTTTTTAGTCTTTGACCATATAATAATATATGTCTTAATGTTACAACAGTATATTATTGTGACAATGTCTAACTAGGTATTATTGTATATGTGACAGTATGAAATTCAGTGCTAACGAATTGTGTTCCGTAATGTGGTGTACTGTAATAATTACTTGCCATACATCATGATATATGAGAGGTAGTTAATGAATGAAATGGTTTTGTTTTTATAGCTAACAATTCACTTAGATCTATTTTACAATAGCAAATAAATATATAAGATTGATAATTAAAAATATAAAGCCTCATTATAATATTTGTGTGTATTAGATATAGATGTGGTTATTCGTGGTTCAGCTGCATATTGGGCGAAAGCTCGGCGTC